>VWZN01010427.1:5620-44090 GCA_013396955.1 Regulus satrapa | reverse complement strand
AAAAAAAAAAAAAAGTCATTCCTTAGTGAATGTATACACTGGTTGTAAATTTGACTGCCTTATGAAGGAAATTCCACTTGCTTGAGGTCCTGCTTCTTTTCTGGTATTTGAGGGCCATTCAAAATTTTAGTTTTGATGCTGTCCCTTTTTAGCTAATAATACCAGTCTGTTGCTTGCAGGGAGAGTGCTTGTACTTGGTACTGTTTTCCAAATCTTCAGCGTCAGCATATGCTTCAGCTTGTGCATACAAGATGCTTACTCTCACGTTGTGCTGTACTCTGTGTGACACAGGAAAATACTATTCTGATGTAATTCCATCCATTGCAGGACTATCACCAACAGTCGGGCCAAATGGGTCTTCCAGAATTGGGATCATTTTGTGTTTTGGATTTTTTTCCCTCTGATTTTTTTGTTTGTTTTTGTTTTTGTCTTATTTCGTTTGCATGTTTTTTAATATTTAACTTTTTTTGACTAAGCTGAGTTTCTCAGCTTTTAAGATGCACGTTACACCAAACATAGAAATGACTGAAAATTTGGAAAACAGCATTGAGCAAAGTGTGAGATGATTTTGATATTCTGGGCGAATATTGACTCTGGATATAGGAATATGTTATTTTTTATGGAAAGGCATATGTTTTCATTTTTTTTACAATAGCTGATCCTTTTTCTACAAACAACTTTTTTTGGTTTTGACTGTGTTTTTCCTTCCTTCCCACTGCATAAGCAATGATTGAATTATACTCTGGCATTTTCAGGGTAGCTGAGTAACTGAGCCATTGCAAGTATCTGCATGCACATAACTTCTGAAGCATTTTTGTTTAAAAGTTCCATCTTATTAGCTACTGATACTTTGATTTTTTTTTTCTTTTTTTTTTGGTAAAAGAAGGTGAAATGTTAAACTTGAGATTTGAAATGTTTATATGACTAATAAAAGTGCCTCTTTTTAGCTTATTGTCTCTCACTAGCGGTGCAGCTGATGTCAGATCCAAAGTTAGTTTCTGTTTTGTTTATATGACCCACACAAAGACTGCTTTAACATTCATGAAAACGATCAAACCAAAAGTTTCATAAGAAATGAACAGTAGGCCTTTTCTCTCTCTCCTGATTGTTAAACTGGTGTAACAGAACTGAAACTTGACTGTCTAGCAATATGGCCAGTGCAGTCGGAAGATGAAGCTAGCACGAGAAAATCAGCATTTTTACAAGAAAGCATAGACCTTTATATAACAGATGTCTTGTAAACATATTTTTGCAAGAAGCTTATGCTGATGAAAAGGGATGCATGTGATTTTTTTCTAAGCTTGTTTCTGTTACTCCTCCCTTAGTTCTCTCTTTCTCCTCTCTCCTCCAACTCATGTATAGTTTTCTGGCTTGCACTTCCTGCATAGCTGTTTTTTGGAGACTCCTGCTGAGATGTGCCTGGAGGGAAACTGTAGCAAAACGGTTTTAGTTGGTTGGGTTTCTTTTCCTAATATTGATAGGATGCTAAAAGATATTGTTCTCAAGTTTACAAAAAGAACAGTAATGTCTTGTGCTACAAAACAGAATCTTGCAACTGGCAAATACACTTGTAAAATTTGCATTAGATATTAAAAAGTATTAATAGGGGAGAAAAGGTTAGCATTTATATTGCATTGTTTAGTCTGTAAGGAAACTGTTTTTGCCTTGGGCAAGTATGTATGCTGAGGTTAATTATAGGAAAGAATTAGTATTCTTGGGTAAAGTATGCTGCATTTTATAGTTTATAGAATACCCTCTAAGGCATGAGCTAGTATTTAATTTGGTTTTGGTGCTGATCTGAAAGAACAGAAAAAGATCTGTTAGCAGCCCTTAATATTTTGCTCTCAAAGATGGACTGAGAATTTTTAATTTCACTCCTGAAGAAACTATTTATACTGTGACCAGTAAGGGTTTTGCCTTGCACATTATACTGTCAAGTGCCTGTTTCTCACCTTGATGTGTTTGATGCACAGCTTAACTGCAACCTTTTTCAATTTGTTTTTAGATGTATAATAAAGAATATGCTCACAAATCTGAAGCCTATTATAAAACAAAAGTGGGAAATTGAGATATGTAAAATTCCAGTTTCACTCCTACTGATGGAAGTTTAGGTGCGCTTTCTAAGTGGTATTTCCTCAGAAATTTCAATTTTAAGGATCAACATTATTAAATTTAATATAATTTATTGTTATGATTTAATAATGTATTTGTCTGTTGAGAACTCACGGTGTGAGCTTTCCTTCTCTCATGTTTATAAATGTGTCTGAATTTTCAGAATGGGGTCCTTTCATCTTTTGTCTTTGTTAGATGCTTAACTACATTAAACGTTACAGGCTTAAGCTATACACAGCTCCATATGTGGAATAACTGTAGAATATGTCCCTTAATATTTGTTTTGAAATTGAATTTCAGTCTATGTGAAATGTTTTAGAAGAAGGTAGCATTAAGATTGTACGATAAGATTGCACAAAAAAAATATAGTTTATATTGCTTCCTCATAGCCAATCTGCATGATTGTTGGCGTGGTTTTAATGGGAATTAAAAGCTTTGCGTGGCTGTTACGAGTCACTTAGCTCTGAGCAAAGTTCTTTCTGAGTATTTTTATTTATTAGCATCATTTGCAAAAAGAAAAGTAGTATTTTCCATATGAATAAAGATTTAGTTTGAACTGAAATGCCTTATTCTTTGATTTTTTTGGGTCCCATTTTATTTGTCATGTGAATACGTTTACCTTTGCTTGCACAGTTTTGGCCACCAAAAGATAAGAAAGATAATTAAACTATTAGTAAGTGTCCAAATGAGGCTCTACAAAGATGGTGAAGGGCCTTGAGGGAATCCGTATGAGGAGCGGCTGAGGGCGCTTGGTCTGTTCAGCCTGGAGGAGGCTGAGGGGAGCCCTCACTGCAGTTGCAGCTTCTTGTGAGGGGAGGAGGAGGGGCAGGCACTGATCTCTGCTCTCTGGTGACAGTGACAGGACCCGTGGGAATGGTCTGAAGCTGTGCCAGGGGAGGTCTAGGTTGGAAATCAGGAAAAGGTTCTTCATCCAGAGGATGGTCGGGCGCTGGAACAGGCTCCCCAGGGAAGTGGTCGCAGCACCAAGCCGGGCAGAGCTGAAGAAGCATTTGGGCAGTGCCCTTGGGCACATGGTTGACTCTTGTAGGTAGTGCTGTGCTGGGACACAGTGGTCTGGACTCAGTGATCCTTGTGGGTCCTGTCCAACTCAGCTGATTCTGTGGTTCTGTGATATTACTTGCATCACCATAGAGCATGGCCGAGGAAGTGATAGCAATGTTTGCCCAAACTCTGTGACTCCATGCCATCCTGGAACTTGCGGCATCCTAGATTTAAAGCATCACATGCTACTTTTGCAGTGGCAAGAATTCATTGTTTTCAACAAGCTAAAAATATTTTGCTTTATTGGTATTTTTTTGTTTAAAATTATGTTGGTTTTTGTTTTTTGGTTTGTTTTTTTTGTTTTTTTTTTTTTAACTTATTGGCTGTTGTGAAAGCTTGGGCAGAGCAGCGTTCTTTCCTTGAAGATTTCACCAGCTATGTGTAGAGTGCAGGACCTGAAATGCTTTTGCACACACTGACCCCATAACAAGGTGAGACCTGCACGGCCTGGCCTGTGACATGTGAGGGGCAGCCACTGCTTCCAGTAGAGCAGCTGCAGGAGGAACTTTATTGTCAGTCTCTCATTCTTCCACTCCACTCTTCCACTGGCTTTGTGGTTGTCTACACAGCCTTAGCAGGGAACATTTAGGCAAGATGTTTTCTACCATAGTGCGTGAAGTAGCTAAACCAGAAAATTTAATTCTTATGGGTTATATTCTTTGAGGGGGGGGGAAAGGCTGTATTGAGATACCTCGGACCTGCATTTCCAGGCCCTGGGCAGACAAGGACCCTGTTGAATTTTGAGCATAGGTGCTCCTATTATAGCCCAGGTGAATTTGGCCTGGCATCTGTCTCAATTTCTGAAACTTTTCAAAGTGCTTGTTATTGTATGGGAATATTGGATGACAAAACTGTAGGTCATGTGCTATCTGAAAACATGGATGTGCATGTTATTTAGCTGTTTCTTGCATATCCAAACTGTTTGTGCTAATTTGGGTTGGTTTGTTTGATTCTTTTCCTCTGAGTGCCTGCTACATTGTTTCTGGAGTATCTGGGAAATAAAACCAGTACTGTGAAGAAGAGTAATTTCCTAAAGGGCTTCTCCCCAGTGAGAGTTGGCAAAGGTATGTACCATTAGATACTGTCAGTCTCAAAAATTTATTGTAGCATGACTGGTTTGTACCTGGTACCACTGTACCAGGGAATCAAACATATAGGCAAAAAAAGCCACTTTAGAAATCAAAAGGAGAGAACTACATTTATTGTAAGATCCACCAGCATCATAGCAGAAAATAACGCTGCTTCTATAGTTACAAAGAAAAATAGAGTATGAAAACAATAAATAATAGAAATATAAATAATATAAATTAATGTTAAATATATAATAGTAAACAAAGTGTAGGGAGATTATGGTTTTTCACGTTATCTACTGACTGTTATGACTGGTAATGAAAAAAGAAATACATGCTCTGTACTTGGGAAGAAATTTTCCCTATTCTGTGTCTAGCACGTAGTAAAAAATGCAAGAAAGTGAGAATATTTTTTTCGAGGCCATAACAATCTGGTAAAAGCTTTAAGCTCTTGAGACCCAAATAACACTACTGGAAGCTTAATAACACATTTTGAGGTGTGAGTTTGCTGTTGGAAAGGAAAGTTGATTATTCTTTGCATAGAGAAATGCACAGCTGTGTTTTCTGAGATTGATTTTTCCACTTCTGAAAATAATTGTGTGATATTTTGCTTTCTAGTTGCTCCAGCCCCTTGTACTGAGGAGACTGAACAGTTGAGTTTAAGTAATTTTTCAGAGAATTGGCTGGTTTAATTATTTGAGATTGTATAGTAAAATTATCAGATTTGATACAGAAATATTCCTATAAATTAGCAATGTCTTTTGGCCTTTTTTTCCTTATACCTTTTCCCTTGAAACCTCCACATCTGTGGTCTTGACCATCTTGTTTGTCCAGGAGTCTTGGATTCTCTACAAGTTTACACTGCTAAATTTTTCTGGTATTTGAGGGATGGAGGATATATTGTGGTGTGTGTGTTTGAGAAAGGGAGACTAATGTATCCTGACATCAAATACTGTACTTGGCATGTTATTTTTTTCCTGCTAAAGCTTTCTTATATGCAAAATTATTAATATTAATTATTATTTGTTTTATTTTTGTACTTGCAGTCTGTTAGCTTTTCAGGAGGGGTGTCACACATGCAAAGACATCCTGATTACATGAAGACCCACTCTTTGCTGTTTCTCTCATGACCAACACCTCCCTTTTAGGCTGAAATGCCTTCAGTTTAGGTAGCAAACAGCTACTGTTTAGCCTGTAAACAGTTTATCTTTTGAACCTTTGGACAGAAACTTGGCAACCAACATTTGATAGGACAAAAAAAGGAAAACGAGTCAAACATCACTTCCCATTAGGAAGTAAACCATTGTTTGATGGGATGAAGCACAAGATTCCCAGAAGTCATATTACAGATAGAGTAAATCTGCACATAGGGTTATTTTGAAAGTTAGACACTTAATTAAAAAGATACATGTTCTTTTTTTTTTCCATTCTGTAAACTAACCCTGAAGTGCAGTAACCCATCTGGACAGCACAGCTGCCTCAGTGTTCCCTGCCTGAGAGCCAAACCCCTGGGGCCAGCGTGAGCAGCAGCTGAGGCCACGGTGCAGGATCTGAGCTCCTGAGCTGTGCAGTGAGGACTGGATGCACTGGGCACAGGGGAGGGTTTGCAAGAATAGGGAAGGAGCTGATGTTCTGGCATCGAGGAATGAAGCTCAGGATAAGGAGAAGTAAGAAGTCCGGAACATCTGGGAATGTTCTATGGCTGTTAGTACCAATATTTACTGTTAAGCCAGGGTTTTAGTCTTAGAGAATCAGAACTAACACACTTTTTCCTGGTGTTCTTTCATGGTGTTTCTATTCAAGACCAGGACTTTTGATGAGCAACTGAAAAGAACATTTCCTGTGCACAGGTATGAAGAGCAAGTTCTGTTTGTTTGCAGCACTGGTGCTCTTCAACTTGCAGCAGACACTTCTCCAGCTCTATTCCATACTACTATGTCTATAAATAAGACTTAGTTGATGAAAAATGTAGGTGAGTGCAGGTGGCAGAAGAAACATAGGATCAGCAGGAGGCCCATGGGCAGCTTGCAGCAAGAGCTGAAGTGGTGGTGGGATTAATCTACTGAAGGGAGGAGGCCGAGCCAGGCCACGGAGCAACACCATCCTGTTTAGTGGTGCTGTCACTTCTGCCCAGTGCTGCTTAAATGTGGTCAGGCTTCAGTGTGAGAGCAGGAGCAGGACACAGAGGGCACAGGACCAGGCCGTGCATGGTGGAGCTGTGTAGGAAAAACAGCAGAGGTACGGCCTGGAACATGGAACTGCAGGGAGCTGCTGCATTATGGTCAAGTGTACCTGGTTCTAGTGAAAATGTTGCCAAAGTATTGCTGATATAAATTTGCCAACTTCTGAAGGGATACCATTGAGTTCAGAAGGGGAGTGCAGGTTTGCAGCTTTAGAAGTTTCCAGTAGGAATAGGGCTAAAAGGAATGGCTGTGCCTAAGAGAATAATGGGGACCAAAACATGGGGAAGAGGTGCTCTCAGCATGCAGAACTTTGTTCTGTGTCTGAGCATTATGTGGGAATGATGACTGACTTTAGCAAACAAATGATTCTTCCATTATTGTTTTGCTATAAATACCAGAGAAAAATAGCATTTAAGTGGGAAGGACATATAAAAATCGAGTACATTTTGGAATTAAGTGGTGGCTGTTGGTGTAGGCCTTGAAAATTGTTAGAAAAACTTTCAACTGAAGGCTGTATGACTGTAAAGTACAACAAATATAAAACTGAACGTGTTTGATTCATATTTGTAGAAGAATGTACACCTAAACCTGCAGGAAATAAACATTACCAGCATTACTGACAGGTGGAGACACAGGTCTGTGAGTGGCACAGAGGATAGCCCATGGGAATTGAAAGAAACCCACCCTTACTCTCACCTCTCATGTTCTGATCCACTTACCTGTCATGTCCTTCAATAGAGACATTTTCAGCATTAAAGGTAACCCTCATCCTACTGAACTTTGCAGGAATTTTTGCTGGGAATTATGTTCCAGTGTCTTTGAGGGCTTGAACCTGAGCCTTGCAAATGAAAGTATAAAAACACTGCAAACGAATAGCATAATTAACTAATGTTTCAATATTCTGAACTCTAATTTAACTGCTGTCTCCAAACAATTGATTTATTTAATGCAGGTATCTGCCAGTTCAAGCAACTTCAGTTGGATATTAAGGGTCTAGCCTTCCTCTAAGTAAGTTCTTTGCTAATGATGGAGCTGTAAATATGCTAATTGTGCACCATGAAACCTAAAATGTTATGCTACTGTTCCCCGTTCCACCCTCTCCTTCCTGCTAGGCCTCATTTCTTTTGCCTTCTAGGCTGCAGAAAGGCCACTGGCCTTTTAATGCTACTCCTAGTGGAGAACTCCTGCTTTGAGTGTTGTGTTTCCTTGAAGTCTGGCTTCTTCCTTCTCCTAAAGCAACTTAGTGCATTTCTCAGAGATGGAGAATGGGGGGGGAAAAAGAGCAAGGTCCCGCTCTTCTGTTTTTTCCAGATAAGAGCCTCAGTCCTGTCTGACATCCAAGGAAAAAGGCTCATACAGTGCTCTTGGAGAAGGTCCATGTCAGAGTGTATTTTCCCAGAAATAGGTGAACAGAACTGTTGGGAGAGAATGTGATAAAAAAGGCCAGGAGTCTCTCAGAGACAGGTTTAGGAGGCAGTGACTGGGGAGTGGGAAGGGAGAACCTGTTTTTCAAAATTTTAATTTCAAGCTCCTTGTGGGCTATGGCAGAGGATGTTCTGATTGCCTTTGAACTGCTATTCTCAGGACCAGAATTCACTAAAAGCCAAATCATCCAGGATCAGGAAGTGATCACGGAGGGGCCACAGTTAAAACATGATTTCTGACCATTGACACTGCAAAACCTGTCTACAAGGAGATCCAGGTTTGGGGACAAAAGCTGTGGAGCAAAAGAAACCCGTGCTGTAGAGTTAGATCACACTTCAAGGCACCCTTTCTGCTGCAGGGGAGAGCAGCAGCCTTTCCTTCCGGGACAGCAGCACACAGGAGCTCAAAGAACAGAGGTTTCATGTTAAGGTGTAACTCTTCTCATGGTTACAGTGCTTTAAGTTACATGAGGAAGTGCTGCACTGAAGGAAAAGGAGATTAATTCAGGCTGTCAAAATCTGTTCTGTGCTTCAGGTGGGGTATTAATAATAGTGTTAGCCAAAAGATCAAATCCTTTCCCTACTCTCTCTGTGATTTAAATTAAAAATCTCAACAGACCAACAAAAAAACCCAAACACCAGCAACTCTATTATCAACATCACTGATAGCTTTTTTGCTTAAGTAACATAATTGAAAGTTCCCTTTGTATGCATCCAGTGACTTCACGTGACAGAGTCCCTCAATGAAGCTCTTATTTTCCAAGTCTCATGTATTCACTAAATATTTAAGAAGCTTGTGGAACTATTCCCAAAGCCCAGTTCTGGCAGTGTCAAAAGCTTTTAACATTCCTCATGACAATGTGATTCTGCACTCAGTGTTTAATATTTTTAAAATAAAAGAATCCTGAACTGAAATGCTTCTCAGCACATCTGTGCATATCTTTCCTCCTACCTTTTTTTTTTTCCCTCTTATTCTGGATTTTAACAAAAAAATGTTTAAAAAGCCACCCTACTAGCTTTGGGGCCTGGGGGACACCAAGTTGAACATGAGCCAAGCAATGTGCCCTTGACACAAATAAGGTTAGTGGGCTACATGGACCTACTGCAGGGAGTCAAGTGAAGGGCCATAGAGATGATAAAGGTGTAAAGAAAAGGAGGTAACTGGAACATCTGTCCTGTGAGGAAAAAGCTGTACTGGCACTGTTCAACCTGGAGAAGATAAAGCTCAAGTGGATGTCATAATCTAGCAATACATGAAGGGAGGGTGGAAGGAGAAGGGAGCCAGGCTCTCATCAGTGGGCATTGAAAAGACCAGAGGCAAGAGGCACAAACTGGAACAGAGGAGGTGTTATCTGAACATCAGGAAATGCTCTGTTACTGTGAGGGCAACCAAATACTGGCACAGGTTGCCCAGAGGCTGTAGAGTCTCCTTCCTTGGAGACAGTCAGAAGTCATTTGGACACGGTTGTGCACCAAGTCCTAGAGAACCTGCTCTAGATAACCCTGCTTCAGCTGGGTCCCTTCCACTCTCAACCAACCTGTGAGAGTAGAATGAAGCCTCTTAAACACAAGGCAGAGTCCTGCTTCTTGTCATCTGAGCTCCTGCCACCACAGCCCAATGGGGCACCCTGGTAATCCAAAATGGATACCACACACAAGAACACAAAATTCAACTTTCAGCCTATCAAAGGCTTTTTTGCTACTGAAGAAAGAGCAAGACAACAAGTAGTTAAAGGGAAATGGAGAACAGACCTGACTGCTGTCACCTGACATTTCTAAGAACAGAAAATTCGTTATTACAGATACCGATTTTTTCCCAAACTTGCCTTAAGATGGTTTATAAGATCTAAAAGTAATTTCTCTCCCTCCTAAATTCAGTGGCTAGGAGAGAGGTTTCCTCTCAGCTCTCTTAGTACCCTTCCCCAGCTGTCACCTCATTTGTCTTTTCAGTGCTGGGCAGCTCTCAGGTCACAGTGTAAGAGCTGTGCCCTCTCTCTGCAGGAGAGATGGTTCTGCACAGTCTCTCAGCAGAGGCCTTCAGCATGAGGAGGAAGAGCTCACAGCAGTATTAAACCAAATGCTGGCTTTAGAATCTTTCTTTCAAGCTCTCAGAGAAAGCATCCCTATGTTTACAGGAAGTTTTGTGCAGGGTAGTAAAACTGTAACCATGATAAAGGAGTGATTGGTGGATGTCAGCCATCACCAGCCCCAGTCAGGGTACTGAGGTCACAGAGACAGGAAAGCATCTGAGCTGTTACTGGAATTAAATAAATGGGGTACAAACTATTCTTAAAGAAGGGCTGCTGGGTCCTTAATTCCAGTGCTACAGCAGTGCTTGGCTGGGAAAGCAAGGCTGGCAGCAACGCTCTGAATGAACAGGAATAAGAATGGAGGTCCTTAGACCCACACCTGACCATTATATCTCCACAGCCAACACCTGAATCAAAATAAAGAAAAAAAAAATCCACAAAACCCTGTATTGAAAAATCCACAAAATCAGCAATTCAATTCAATCACCAAGATTTAAGTTAACATAAAAGGATTTCTGGAGGACCTAAGTATTCTTCCTCTTCTTGTACAGCCTATTAACAGTCCAGCTCTGCTGTTAAAAAAAGGGCTAATACAGCAAACCACTGTAAAAGAATAGCACTAGGACTGCTTGTATGCTTCTCGTACCATTACCAATTACAACAGACATCAACTTACAGAAAGATCTTGCAAAATTCAAATTGACTCATCTCTATGCACCGGAGGCTTCTAGGAATAACAGATAGAAACATGATTTATTACACTGTACAGAACTGAATTCAGAACAAACAAGTGCAGAATATGGTACATGATTTATTTTTTCTGTACATTACATATTGTTAAATTCCACTGACAAATCCAAAACTTCCGTCATTTTTCCTTTACCTGTTTAACCAAGCAATTTATTTTGTTTTACAGGATAGAACAAAATAGCTTCCTGGAGAATTTATCATCTGATTAACTTGGCAGAAGGTGCTCCAGCTCAGACCGACTTTCAGTGTATCCCATAGCTTGTCAGGTTAGAACTGCAGTTGGTAGCATAGTGTTCTGCCACTGTCCCAGTCTAGAAACAAGCAACTCCATCCTCATTAAATTTTAATAATGTCTTCTTCTTAGAAGATGAATGAATGCAGTTGCACTCCTAGACACTCCGAATAGTATAAATGAAGGCTGTAGCTACCATGAGGAAGATTTCCAGTAGCCCCAGACTGGTCTCACGAGTTCTGTGAGATGTTCTAAGATAGGTTAAATGTTTAATAAAGTCCTTAAGAAAAATAAATATTTTTGCATAATGTATGTACAAAAATTGGTTGATTTCCTTCATTCATATAGGTTCAACAGCAGATATAATCATAGTTATATTTTATTCACTAGCTCCTAATAATTAATGCCACCTTTGTAATGATGTAGTATGAGTCTATAAGAGAATATTGGTCTATTCTTTATAATAGTGCAAATTATATGAAGGTGTTTTGAAAACCATGGCTTATAGAAAGAAGGATTAACAAAAAAACCCCTCCTTTGGTCCCTGCAAGAATTGTTTAATTCCTCCATGAAATTTTCAAAACTCCTCTACATAATTTTAACCAACTATTAAGGCGTCAAAAGCATGGATTTAAAGTTGAGATTGAAGTGGTCTATCTTGGACTTGAAAAAAAGTCCACTGGAGATTTCCTGACAACGAAATTTTCTTAATGTTTCTCCTTTCCTCCTTGCTATTCTGCACAAAAGCAATGTCAAATGAACCTCTCTGATAATCTCCACCACATATATTTTTAAACTACAATAAAACATTACACTTAAATATATTGCACAAAAAGCATAACATATCCTGCCTGACTCTTCACAAAAATGGCCACAAACACAGGAGAACAGCTACTGAACATCTCAAAATTTGAAGAGATCAATGAAATGCTGAGGAGATACTGGCATGAGACAGGTGTTTGGATCACTGGCTGTGCAGGGGTGTCCTGTATCCTGAAAAATGAAGGAGAAAAATAAGTAAGTTCTTTCCATATATCGTCTCCCTTCACCCCCAATTTAGGAAATAAACAAAATAACAACAAAAACCAAACCAAACCCCCAAAAAACCCCCAAACCAAAACCAAACCAAACCCAAGAACAATTCTCTCCTTCTACCAAAACCAGAACCTCAGTTGGAACCCTTGAAAAAGTATCATCTTCCTTAGCCATTATTAACCCCCAACCATAACAAAAAGGGCAAAAAGGCACCTGCTTTGTTGAACCTAAATTATCTGTTTAATCAAAACCTGAAGTCATTGACTTTGGCTTTGGGTGAAAGTGAGTCCCTTGCTTTGAAAATTATGGGCAGCAGATACTTCCTCAAAACACCTGAACAGTGTGTTTGAATTCCCAGTTTTAAAAGCTTTTCTACCTTGGTACATTGTCCCCCTAATCGTTCTTTCCTCTTTCACGCCTACCATTTTGCCCCCAAGCAGAATGAAAGCACTGCCTTAAAACAGAAGTTGACACCTAGGCAAGGTAGGAGTAGAGAAGTTGGGCTGGGTAGAAAGGCTTGGTCAGTACAAATTCACTAGGCCTGCAGTGCTTTCTTTCCTCATACAGAAATTTTACCTCAGAAGCACTGTCTGATGGTTTAAGATTCAAATTCCACTTTGAACAAAAAGTTCTAGTTTGCATCTTATTAAAATCCCCTAAATGAGGGGGATGTGGAGGTTTAATGAGAAGAGGTTCCCAGGTAGTTCAGTGGAGAAGTTAAACAGCTTGTCAGAAATATCCTCACCAGGCTTTAAGGAATTAGTCCCTTTTCCCACCAGTGTTGGTGAATGCACCATGTCAGGCAAGAAAACTAGATAAATACATGACAAATAGATCCCAGACTACTATGGTCTTCATTGCTTTTGTTTCTCTAGGAAATGAAATTACATGCAATTCAGTTAATAGAAGGAAAGAATCTGAGTGATTTTTCTCACTGTTGCATTTCCACCCAAATTCTTTGCAGCACCAAAGTGCACCAGGTGAAGCACACATTGTAAATAACGTTAAGCTTTTCCAGTGAAAATTATTACTTAATAGGTCTATTATTTGTGTTTTTCCATCAAGTCTATGGAGGACTACAAGAATATGCCAGGTGGTATCACCTCCTCATCCTCCCACTCTTTTTAATAATTGCTTTAACATCAACTGAGAAATAGTTGTTAGATTCATGACACGAGGGAAAGATAAACACACATAAAAAAAGACACCCAGGTAGACCTCTGTGGATTAAGGGAATCTGCAGATGAGAAAGAACAGATGACCAAGACCAAAATCAGAAGTGTTAAACTTAACACATTCCTCTTGAAATGACATCTGCAAGGAAGAGCTGCCCCACACCAAAAAACCCCTCTTCAATGTAGCTGCCAATGGACTATGATCTTCTCACTGCCATGTCAATGTCATGTCATTACCTCCCCAGTTTCCAGGAAAAAATACCATCAGAATTACAATTCTGGGAAACAAGGCAGGTTTTATCTTCTTTTAGAACTTATTTGTACTCCTGAGTGTTTTAGCCTGAGTTTGTAACATGCTGATTTCTCTGCACATCATTAAAAAAACACTTGAAAGTTCTACCCAGTCAGGAATTATAAAGTGCAATAAAAATCTCAGAATCAGTTATTGTTTTTAGTTATTGAAAAAAACATATTTTGCTGTGAAATAAGTGATGAGGACGGAAAAGAAGAATCACAACTTTGTAATTGAATATTCCTTATTTGGAGAGAAATACATTTTCACTGGAATTACATTTAATAAAGTGTTAAAATAATTTGATTTCAATGTTTCAAAGCTAAAGCAGACTTCTTTCAAAGTAAGAAGAGAATTCCCCAAGAGGGGTGTTTAATGGCAAATGTAGTTGTTTTCCTCAGAATTTAGCATAGCTAGACATTAAGCAGTTCTCTGTAAGTATTTTCACCATTTCTTCATTCAGAAGGCAACAATATTTGCCTTCCCTTGACTATCCCAAGTCATATGCAGACTGTTTTGGGGAATTTCTTTTAAGAGAAATTCTCCATAAAAGTAAATACAACTACAGCATTCCAAGTGCAATAAAATCAATTTTAGTACCTTTGTATGAAAGTTATCTGAGGTACATGCTACTCTTCAGACTTAAGTACAGAATTAAATACATCAGGGAATGCAGAAAACAGTTTATAATAACACTGAGAGCAGAGAAACCCATTTCTTAGCAAAATCTGTGTGATCTCACTGACACCTGTGCTCATTAGAAATTGAATTATGACTCCTAGCTTAAATGGCATTAAGAGGGAATATGGCAATAATAAAAGACAAAATGATAAAAAGGTGAGATGGGAAGTCATCACTGTCTTATCTAAAAGGGAACAAAGAACAAACTATTCCTGCTGCTAAACTGATGTGCAGAAACAAATCAAAACAAAGAGAGCATCAGACGATTAGAAAGAAACACATTATTCACTTTGACATTACAGAACAGTCAGCAATGAAAACAGATGAGACACAGGAAATACCTGGAGTAACAAAGCAAGGTGGTAGTCCTTTGAGATCGTGAAGAAGGAAGCAGGAAGGAGAGCCATAAAGTAAAAGAAGCAGAGTTAAAGTTTATTTAAGCAAAGGTTCATAAGCCATTTAGAAAAAGTGTCTTTAATTCTAGAATCACAAGCAGCTTTGTGAGAACCAAAATCAGCACAAGTCACAAGAAGACTAAAACCAAGTGTGTTATGCTGAATGATTACACTGCTTTCATAAAGCCCTGGAAACTGAAAGAAGAAAAGATATTTCAGCTTCTGCAGCAATGTCTGAGATAACTGAAAAGTGCTACTAAGCAAGCTTAGGAAAACAAAAAGACCTGCAAAATTGCAGTGGTGCCTGGTGGAACAGCAGAAATAGCATACTCAGAGCACTCACAGAAGCATTGCACAATAATTAGTCATTACTTTTGCACTACTGAAATTATGTGGGGTTTTTTTTCAGTTTCATCATGGACAAATACTTTAGCAAGAAGTCACTTTGAAAACAGACATTCAAAATGAACATTTTCTTATGACTCCCTCATAACACAGAAGGGTACAAAAGTCACTGTACTTCCAACAAAGAACTTAGGAGATCCTACATGCTATGTATAAATTTACTTCCGTTACAGATTTTAGACAAGTACAGGAATACAAAGGTTTCTTCCTGAAAAACTCCTAAAGACCTGTTAAAAACCCACTATGATTATTACAGCACACTGAAAAACTGAAATGTAATTTCTCTACTTCAAGGTCAAAAGGTCATTCAATTCAGCAGCCACCAGTCCCTTCTTTTGCAAGGCCTTCTTTGAAAAGAACACAAAACACAGGGCTCCAAGAACTTCCTGTGTGTAACCCTATCACATTATCAGCAATTGCATTATATTATCAGTTCCATAAATTGCTGAAAATTCTTATCAGTAGCTAGGCCTGTGCTTCTGGGCTATTTCAGACCCTTGTGGCTTTGGTTCTTAGAACCTCCTAACTCTCAGCATGCTTATTCAAAAGTACAATTCACTTACATCAAGGATGTGCCTTAGTGTCAGTGATTTCCCTACAGAGTCTCATGCTTAGGCAGCACTTCTGTCTCCAAAAACAATTTATGGAGAGAAGTCACGTTCCTTGTTAGCTTTAACACAGCTGAGTTAACAGAAATTAATAATTCCTAGTCTTCTTCATGCCCTAATCACTTTAGCACTTTTCTCTGCAACTATTCCAAGGCTTTGCTTTGCTCTTTAATGAAGGAAGAAAAATAAAAATAGATGCCTTATGAAGTGTTCAGCCCTGCCTGAAGTTCTTCTGAATGACCTTGAAAACAAAATTTGCCCAAGTTCTGAATTACACCATTAAAAGAAGAAACAAAATTTTTACATATTATCATCTATCTGAAAAATACAGTGCTTCCATTTATTTCAAGATTCAAACACTTGCTACTTTTCCTATGTAAAGTAACTGTGAGTGCTCTCTTAAAATTTGGCTTCAATGGTAGCATTTTTGTGGTTTTGTTTTTGGTTTTATTTGGTTTTGTTTAAATTTTGGGTTTTTCTTGCTATAATAGATATAATTGTATGTCAAGCACTCAGATACATATTTAACAATCTTTCTAATCAAGTTTGATACTAAGCTTGAATAAATTGTCAAAGCCTGAAAAAAGTTCCGATTAAGGAATATTTTCACCTAGCACAGGATTTATCTAAAATTAATGAAGTACCTCCTGTCCCTTTGCCCCTCACTCCTGCTTTATTTCTCACCTCTCTTTAGCAAACTTGAGAAAGGATATAGACATAAAAATCTGAAAAAAAAGCACTATTTTTTCCCCATATAACTGAGTGACCAGCACTCCTTGATCCACATTGCCCTGTAAAAAGAGGGGCAGTATTTCAGATGAACAATTAACTTGTCCCTGCCAATAAGCGTGCCAATCATGCATAAATCAATTCACTTAACGATCTGTTTCAGCCTGATCATCATTTATTTTAAACAGAGACAAGGTTTAGACGCCAAGACTAGAGAAGAAGGAATACTGCAATGTCAGCTCACCCAGTGCTCAGGCTGGGAGGCACCTCAGGAGAGCTCTAGCCCAGCCTCCTGCTGAAAGCAGGCTAAGCCATGAGATGAGATCAGGTTGCTCTGAGCTTTACTCAGTCAGTTCCTGATCACAGGGCCCTGGCTGTCCTCATGGCAGCTCATATGCCCCTCTGAAGCAGTCTTCTCCAGCCACTCCTCACAGAGCAAGTCCTCCAGCCTCATATGGCCCTCACCTGAACTTCATCCAGTTTATCAGTATCCTCCTTGTGCTGGGGGCCTCACTGGCTGCAGGATGGGAGAATGAGTCTGTGTAATTAGATGGTCTAATGAGTGCTGCATGAAAGGGGATGATGGCTTTCCCCAGCCTGCTGACTGCTCTTGTTAAAACAGCCCATCCCAAACAGCTGCTCCAGCATCTTTACGCAAGAGCACGTAACCAATCTCTAACTGCACTGTCACTTCAAGACCTGCCCAGATCTCTAGGATGAGGCAGTCAGCACTGGAATGGTGATCTGGGAGGTACTGCTCATCAATCCAAAGCAGTTTTAGAACTTCCTGTGCTGTGTTTTAAAGAATTTGAGCCTTATTATTCCAGAAGCAGATTTGAACAGTCACCTTGACCACTATAATCTACTACTGGAATACTACTGCAGCCTGCACAGGTTCACTGCCTCCTACTGTCACACTATCTCCAAAGTTAAACATTTAATTCCAAACACATTTAAAGTAATTCCTAATATTAGAGACTCATACTTTCAATTATACTAAGATCAAAATGAGAGAAATTCAGTGTAGAAAGCATTAACTCTATACAATAAAGGCAGACAATCCAGAGAAATCTGATAGCACAAATGCCCATTTAAATGCACCTGTGTACTTACCTTTGAAATTTCCCCTTTCAAAGAGAGGCTTTACCCTACATATTGAGCTGCATGATAAAGACTTTTTCCACTGTAATGAAAGTTCTTAGTCCTTCTTGACACAGATCCTTCAGAAATGCCCAGGCTTTTCACAGTAGAAGTCAACTTTGGCTACCTGCTTTCCTACCATTAATTCTGCAAAACATTACTACCTGTGATATCAGAAATACTCAACTCCAAGATAACATCATTAAGGAACACGTAGGATTTAGCTTACCCTGCTAAATAGCCTAAGTTTTTTGAAGGAAAATGAAAAAGCCTCACACTGACATACAAATTCTCATAAAAATCACAGAAATATGACACAAGAGCAACTGATTTATGTAAATTAGAATATGAGTAATAAGAGTACTTTACAAAATTTCTCAAACATTTCATGCTCTTCTCTGTCCATTTAACACTATTCCTATCTGATCTTTTAGCTATAAAATTGAAGAAGTCTCACTAACTAGAAGGCTCTGTCAAAGTGAAACACAGAGTGAAAGCAGGATTATGTAATCCCACCTGTTAAAGAAGAGAATGCCCTACTGAAATCAAAATCATCCTGTAAGACAACATATGCTTCATGGTCAACCTCAACACCAGGGTAAAACACACTCTGGATGAAATTTTAAACATTCCTCCAGGCTTCATATAGGACAGAAAAAACAAACAAACAAAAAAAACCAAAACAACACAACAACAAAACAGAGCTCTTTACCAATGTGGTAGGAAAAAATGTAGTAATTTTTTCTCATTAGACCTCTATTGATTACCATGGCATCATTAAAAACACCACATTCAGACTAGTCCCTCACAACTTCCCATAAGATCAAATTAATAAAAGTAGACAGACTTTCCACATGGCACTTTTCATTGCAATTCTAAGTATTGAGGTTATAATATCAAGAAATAAAAAGGCAAGAACAACTTTAGAATTTAACACATTTTATATGGAAGTTTAATGTATTATTTTCAAGTTAGATATTAGTTATCCAATCACCTTTCACATGAGAAAGCTTGATAAGATTACCTTAATATTTTTCCTTGCAAATGATCACCAGTAGCTGATTAAACTCATTTCTGATTATCTGTTTCAAAGCTCTTACCTTCCAAAACAGAATACTACAGTGTCGACAGAAATGCAAGGTGTCCCCGTACTGTTCCTTTATTGGGTAATATTTCTGAAGTGCAAAGTACATCAGCTTCCAGTCAATGTGACCTTTCTCTGATGGAATCAAATGCCTACAAAACTAGACATAAAATGAATATCTTCCTTTAAAATTGTTGTAGTCAATTCAGGCGAAGGACAGGGGAAGGTGGGGGGAAGGTAGTTAAACTGAAGTTTTGTAACTAGAATCCTTTGAAGTCAATATTATGACATCATACATCTCTGAAAAGCAGTGAGAGATCTGGCCACAAAAAAGATGGAAAGCAAAGACTAAAAATAGGAGAGTGCGTATTTGCCAAGAAAAACTAGGCCATACACAGCTGATCTAATTCTACTGTCTCAAAATTATTCTAATTATAGTCAGAAGACTATTAAAGAAGCGTTTAACCAAACAGTATTTAGAGCTGTAAGCAATTAATTTTATCCTTTAAAAAAACCCAAACCACTTAGGAATGAGATTTAAAAACATGATTGTGCATTACGGATACTGGTTTTCTGTCAAAGCATTATGGATTTAAATAAAGCTCTTTCTTTAATTTTAAAAGCATATACATGTTTACTTTTCACATTTGGTTGTGATCTTTCTAGAAGGATAGCAATAATAAGTGATTGATTACTTCTTGAGGACCTAATCTGCATGTAAAGATTAGTTGCTGCACAACAGCTATTTCTTCCAAGCTTGAGAGGCAGACAAGGTTTTTAAAGTATGTATTATAAAATACTTCTGTTCTGCTTAGTGTGGATTAATGCTGATACACTGAGGGTTTTCTTCATTCAGAAGACAATTCCTGAATGGGAAGAGACTGCCTTTCTGATTTCAGCTACACTTCACTTTGTTTCATAATAGCTCTCATTTTTTCTAAAAGTCCTCCTCAGATAACAATTTTGTTTTCGTGGTTGTTTCAATGGCTCAACAAACACATGGCAGAGGACAGGAAAAAAAAAATAAAATCAACCTAACCTGATTCTGTGGCTTATTAAGCCAGTACACCTTTAAAGAGAAGAAGCAGAATTTTATATGGGAATATAATTAGATAATAACTGAGTAAGAAATTGAATTGGAACACATTGGAAACACTGTGTACAAGAGTTCTTTATGGCACAGGGACAGCTAATTTCACTGAAACTCTTAAGGATCTTTTGCCCTGCATTACCCTCGTATAAGAAGTTGCTCTCTAACCAGCTCTGTCACTTTTCAATAGAGCTTACCTCACCTACCCTCAAAATCCACTCAACTGCTACATAAGCTTACATTTGTTATCCTTGTAACTTCACCTTGAATTCTTCTGGGCTGCTTCTGAAGATGGGTTTTCAGTTTGCTTTTTTCTGTCTAGTTTTTCCACAGTTAATTCTAAAAATCCTTTCATCTCACAAAAAAAATAATCTTATTTAGGTCAATGATGCATAAGTTAATTGAGCTTCAGTTCTGTCTTACCCATTACAATAATACTTAATCTAGTAGTCACCAAGCAACTTCAACCTGCCAGATTTAAAAATGGGCACTTGGGCTTCCTCCAGTACAGAATGTACTAGGTTTCAAAAGTCCTTCCTCCAGCTCTGATGAGTTACTTTCTACCTCCTTAGGTTTATTTTCACCTAGTCTGATTTTTTCCCAGCATTTATTAATGTCAGAAAATGAAGACAGTGCTGGAGTCATTCCTACATTAATTTAATGCTCTTGATAAGAAAGTGACAGGAAAGTACTGTTTCTCTTTTTGTTATTAATTTCAAAGCATTTGTTCTAGTCTTCTTAGCAAAAATTCAATTTGGCTTCTCCAGAATTTTCATGTAGCTTAAAAGTTTGAGCAACCTGTCTGCTCACCTTAGTTGGTAAAGCAAGCTTTACTTCAGAGGAACACTTTGGAGGTATCCTCTACAACCCTGGTTAAGCAGTTTTTAAGAAAGCCCATCTTGCCATCATTGTGCAGTAATGGTGAGTATTCTCGTATGTATTTAAGACTTGATTACTTCTAAATATTGCATTCAGTACGTCTGTGAGTTTAGGATAACTACTGTGCTGTTTCCTTGTATTATTTCTGAAAGTGAATGCAAGGAAACAGCCCAGTAGTTCTCCTAAACTCAAACATACCGAATGCAATATTTAGGAGGAATCAAGCCCCAAACACACAGAATACTCATGATTACTGTACAATGGTACACTTATCTCAAAAAGGGCAAACTCATGCTCCATTATTAGTATATGATATCAAAAAGGCTACATTTATGCAAATAACAGAGTGTATTACCTGCTTTTCTGCAAAATGGTACTGGCAGAGTTTCTTCCACAACTGCCTGTCTTCGCTAAGCATGTACAAAGTTGGGGTCACTTGACCCAGAGTAATAATGTCCCAGCCATCAGAGAACCTGTACAAGATGTTATTCAGCATGTGGAGAGGGAGGTCGCTAAGCGTAAGTCCATTGTTGACTTGCTGGAAATAAGAATTGAAGAGTTTTAGCTACAAAAGCATAGAAGTATAAAGTACAAATAAGATTCTTTACTTTAGAGGCATCTTAGACCTTAGTTTAGATTTTTCAAATAATTGGGTAAAATCTATGGTTAATATTTGCCTACAATTATTCTCTAACTGCTGTTAAAAATTTAAATTACTAATGATACAGAAGAAACAATAAACTGTAAGCTTTGTAACTCATAGCTTTCCTACTGTTGAAATACACATATCCTAAATTCATTATTTAAATTTCAAATAGTTTTTGAGACACTTCTATTCTCTCAAAATATTATGGAGTCTTGGAAACTGTAATATAGTCAATTCCATCTCTAGTGTGCTAAAGCCTTAACTGTAAAAAAGGCAGGAACCAGTTATTTCTAACTTGTTGAATCACTACAGTTTCTCAATTTTTGTTAACGAACAAAACACACGTTGACTTGCCTTAAGGCAGCTGGAGTACAGAATAGAATACAGAATACAAGACTGAAGACCAGATATACAAAATGAAAACATTTTGGAAGTCAGGCTGAAGAGAACAGACAATTTCTCAAGTCTAGAGAAAGTTCCCCCTCATTTATAAATGAGAAGATCTGCAGAGGTGACAGATGAGAGCACTGAGAAAGTTTTCATTAAGTCTATAGACTTCTGTGAACTGCAGTGAGGTAGCTGGAGGCCACAGTGCAGGTGGCAGAGGCCCAGCAGGCTGAGACAGTGTCCCAGCTGGCAGGGAGGGAGCAAGGGCAGCTGCCAGCCCCAGGGAGCAGAGCTGCCCTGTCACAAGGTGGTGGCAGCACCCCCTGCTCCCAAGGGCTCCCACTTCTGTCTGTCTCCTTCCCAGGCATTCACCTTGCTTATAAAGCAGATTTTCCATAGGATCATCTGGTACAGACACTGCTGGGGCTGGCCTCTGCTGAGGAATGAATATGTGAGCACTGCTGATGCAAGATTTCTCATGGGCTGCTTCAGCCAGTGTAAAACAGCTCCGAGGGAAGTGTCATGCTGGAAGGAAACAAGTGCAGCAGTAACTGCACTGTCTCAGAAGTGTCTGTGCTGTGGTTGCCTGGCACATGAAAACTGCTGAGACCAGGTTTCTCATTTCTCCTTTCTATTCCAAAAGTAGCTGGCTTATTCAGATAACCAGCTCACACAGAAAGGACAATTTCCAAATTTCATAGCTGAAAGCCTCTAAAACACTTGTATAACTTTACAGTGAGCAGTATCTATTCCAGAAGTAACCCAGTAAGATTAAAAAAAAAAAAAATTGCCTCCTTATCATCAGAAGTTTCCACTATAAAGCCCTGGAACAGTGCATACCACATGCTTTGAACACAGTCACATGAGGAGATGCTGAAGTCTTTTTTTTTTGTTTTAACAAAAGCAACTGTGCTAATGAATAAATCTGTAGAATTTGAGTTGATACACCTCCAAAATGCCTTAGTTTTTTTATTTCTTCAGTTGTAGAAAATTTATGTTGGAACTAAAAATTGGGGCTTTCCCCCCATGTCTGACAAAGTAGGCAAATTTTATTTGAGTGGGAAAACCAATTCTATCTATACATTTCTACTACAAAACAACAATATAGACACTGCAGCAGTTTTCATTAGAGAAAAGCTATTAAAACATTAGAAAATTAAGCTGATGTCAATGAGTCAATTTCACATTACTCCTTTATAAAGCAGAACAAGTAAAACTGTTTAAAATTTGTTTGTATTTGAAACTTTGCTCACTTACAAATCTTCATGCAATATTCAACATAATTCCCCTCCCCCAAATATTCATTAGTATGAATTAATAATATACCTTGTTCATCTGAAGATTTTTTAATTGTTGTTGCCACAGAAGGATAGTTTCTAATCGGCAAATCCAAATATTGATGTTGCCTACCAACACAGATTTTCCTACTCCCCTAATCAATATGCAGAGAGTAGAACTCAGATCCTGGAGAAGATCTTTGATCAATCGCGGATTATATTGGTCTTCCATAACTGGAAAACAAAGCAAACCAAATAGAATTTTTGTTGACAGAGTTAAGAAAGCAAATAGCTCAGGCTAATCCAGACATTTTTTAGATTAATTATTACAACTCAATTGTTCGTGTGCAAATAACTGCCCTAATTCCCACCATGACATTCATTTGTGTTGTTCCTTATATGCAAGATCAATAATAAACAAGTTCACAGGCAAATCTGATGCAAAAATTCATGCTGTACATTTAATAAACTTAATACTAAATAGGTAGTTATAAATTCAATTTCTTCATTTCAAAGCAGACAGTATAACATCTCCATTCAGTGTGGTTGGAAACAATAAAAGTCAATGTAATGTAATGCCTTTTTCTTGAAATAATCAAAATTTTGAGTCTCAATACATCATGCAAACTTAAACCCAACTTTTTTTAACCTCAAGGCTTCTGTATTTTGTGAAGAGTATAATTTAACAGTAACCAATAGTTCTTGAATAGAATCTAGACGTCACTTAATTTCACCAACCTGTTTCAACACACTTTATTCAATAACTAAGAGCTTTCTTTTAGTTAGTTAACTTCCTGCAATCATGGGAAGTATGAAACCTGGCCCTAAATAAGTATGTTATTGCTATGTCTTACCTGTAAAAATGGTGATAAACAAAAAATAAATCAGTTGATAGCTTAGTTACAGGAATGAAATCTGAACAGACAGACTACATATCCTTAGGTCTTACCCTTCTGCACAATTTTGTCCAAAATGTTAAAGTAGTTCTTCTGTGCTGCCCCACTCAGTGAAGTTAACTGGGATTTTGCAATTAACTGCAAAAGCTATGACAAGAAATTAAAAGTCAGAAGAATGACAGAAGTAAAGGATGGTTTTAAATGCACACTTGGTGCATACACTCACCTAAAACAGCCCGCATTGGCATTTTGTGAATATACAGCTACAGAGCTCAGAAGACAAAGTAAGACGTGGAAGGCTTTAAGCATTCCCACTGGCATCCATGAACAACTTCTGAAGAATGTACATTTTCAAAGTACTGTACAAACACTTATCTAGGGTGCTTATCTCTGACAAAGCACATGACATACAGAATTTATCAGCTGTAGTGAAGCAACAGAGAGAGTCTGTTTTGGGGGCTCACAAATATGAAATTTCACAAATGTGAAATTGGATGTGGCTGGGTCCTGAAGTCCCTGACAAATTTGCTGGCCACAAACATCACTCTGAACTGATACCAGCTACCAGAATTACAGTTTCTGAGTGAAAGCATCATACTGGTCAAACTGAAGTGTGATGGATTTAGTGGACTTTCTATTCATGGAGAGGAAATACCCTATTTTGCCTAAACTAGGGAGAAAACCAATTTCTGTATTATACCTACATTCAGGTCCCTGGTAGAATAAACCAGCACAATCTAAAAATGAGCAGTGTAAAAACTGTCAGTAACTTTCCCTCAACTATTATAGTATGAATCTCCTAGCTGTCCACACAGCTCTGAATCTGTCTCTGAGCACACAATCTGTCTCTGAAACCACTGTGAGCAAAAAAGAGACAAGAACAGTGGAATGGTGGAGAGGGCAAAATTAAAATTAAATTCTTGCCACACATGAATGCTAAGCTCTAGGTACTAGAGGCAGCCCTTGCTCCATTCTGGCACATTTGCTCTTCCATTTCAGATTAAGCTTCCTAGCTGATAAGAACCATTAGCTCTTCAGCAAGAAATGGTCTCTTATTTATGAAAGACTTTGATGTTGTGACCATTGCAATGTTTAGAGGTGTGGCATTGAGCTTTGCAACTGCACTTTATAACAATGAGCTCAGAACAAGTGTTCTCAACACACTGGAAAGGGAAAGCACAGAGCAGAAAACAGCATTCCCTACAGAGCGCTCCAGTGTAGGGTAACATCAAGTGTTGGCACACAGGATGAAACCTTGCCAAAAATTATATTGTATCTTCATTTCTAAAACACCAATTTGGCACTTCACTCAACATTAATTTTCCTTGGGAGGAAAAAAGAATACACCTCTTCTGTCCCTGATTTAATAATGTCAGTTCTAGCTTCTCTGCATGACCTCTGACAAAACATTATGTACTATGAAAGAAAGAAATAATTATCCTGATGTAATTAATACAAGCAAACTAGTCTCAAAAACTGTATAAATAGGTATCAGGATCTCTTTGTTGGCTTTTTCAAAGCCTATTAGCTTGATTAATAATTTAGAACATACCTAGAGGTCTCTGGCAGTCTGCCACTTCAAGCAAGTAGGTAAATTTCTCTTGATTAATTTAAAAAAAATCATTTATGTCTCTCAGTCTGAAGATCAAATCAAAGAAACAAATTCCACCTGACTGATTTTAATGAAGATTCCAATTACTGTGAAAGCTAAAATGCAAGGATTAAGACAATTCTGGCAAAAGCAAAGTAGCAGGGAGTACAAGGATCTCACACACTGATACAGGCTAAGCCAGGGCTGATGTTCCCTAGAGACTCTAACTTTACATGGATCATCTGTTTACTCACAAACATTTGGACCAAACCCACCCATATCAAATTCAGTGTATCAGAATTTAACAGCTACAGAGTTATCAATACACTACACTACCAACATATACAAAACCCTAACTGATTCTACCTTCTCCTCCTTACTGCCCATCCTAAAAGGGTTCTGGACAGACATCAATATTATCTTTTAATAATGAATGGCATATTTTTAGTTAGTACAAGAATCATCTTGATGGTCTGGGATGAAAGAAGAACTAGAGTAGGGTTTGGTCTTTAAAAATAGTATTCTTGATTTATACCTTGCTATCAGAAACCAGCCACCACCTCAGGGGAACTGATGCAAAGACATGATTAAAACTTTGTATTTGCAAAACAATTCTAAATTTTAAAAATCTCAAATAAATTCTAAACCATTTGAAGGATTTTGAGTCTCTATTATTTTAAATTCAACCCGACTTCTTAGTGTCTGCTATTAGAAGAATAATGGTTTGGACTGCAAAACCGAATTTCTGAATTTTAAAGAACTGCTCATTCCTCAATGATCTTAAGCCTGGCTGACTAAACCAGCATTTTATATTTCTTGGTGAACAGAAAAACTGGACAATGTGCTTATGCTGGACTTTTCAGTTTGTTTTGAACAAACCAGTTTAGGCACTGCAGCACCCAAAACAAATGCAAAATTCTAGATCTGCATTCCTTTCATCTGCTTGCTGTTCAAGTGAGACACCCAAGGTTGACGCCATTTATACAAATCACCTTTTTAAAGTGCTTTGGTTTTTCTTCTTCCTACTGTTCAAGGCTGAAAAGTCTTGGGAAGGATCAAGGCTCTTGATTCTGTTCCCAAATCAGCATTAAAAACTAATGTTCTAAACCACAACACATACATATCCAAAAAAAACCAACAAAAAACAAAAAAACAAACCCCGAAACCCTGCAATGGAAACAAACGAGGCAGGTACCCTAACCACTAGCCTGGAAGCAAATCCTTTTTGCTTTGTTTCCACATCTCTTGTTTTTCTGAAAGTACAATACAATTGCCTCAGCCTCACAGGGATGGGTAGAATGTGTTTTCTCTCCAAACAGTCCACAGCCTAGTGGTAAGGGTGTTCTCCTGGTATGTTTATTTAATTTTTATTTGTGTCTTTTCAAGTTCTGGATGCATTCCAAGAAATACAATACTTAGGAACAGCCTCAGCACTGAACAGAACTCTAGTCCTGATATAATTCACATTTTGAGCTTCTCTAGGAGTTGGGACAAGCACTTTACTACCTCAAGTTAGATATTAAAATAAACCTGGGGCTAGAAAGAGGCCAGTATCCCCAAAATCAGCCTTTCCAAGTGGGTAGCTGGTGAGGCATTCAGGTAATTAAGGTGGAGTCTCAAGTTTTAAGAAATGTTAACAAAGATAAAAGCATGGATATCTTGTCCTTGATTAAAAAACCCTCAAAACTGTGCAATGAATCACAGGACTGGCAAGACGTTGCAGAAATAGCAAAATATTTACACATCAATTATTCTTCTGGAAATTGTTATTTGAAACATATTTGAGATGCAACACAGTATATTCAAGATTAATAAGACTTTGCTATTTCTGGTTGTATAGAAATTATTTTACTTTTAAAGAGAATTCATTACCCAGACTGATGACCAACAATTGAAACTACCATTGATGTTTCCCTCTAAATAACACAGCACACTGGCCACAGAGCTTTCAGACAGCCATATAATCAGTTTTCACCGAAGAAAATTTACTAATTTTCAAGTTGCTGCTTGCATTATAAATTACATATTATCAGGATATTTATACAATTACCAATCATCATCTGTTCAGTGCAAAAGCATTCCTTTTGTACACACAATATCAACAAATGCACTTTTATAATATGAATATAAAATAAAGAGCTTACTTTGACTACATAATTGAACCTCCTGATGTCCTGAATGGCACTTGAAAAGTCTAAGCGGTTAAAGGCTTCTCCCAAGGTGCAATAGCCATGTCTCTGAGAAAGGGAAAAATACACTTTAAATGGAAGGAAACAAAGACAAAATTGAGCAAAACATTCAGAAAAGCACTCTGACATGCAGCTGATGCTAATGGATACCATGCTCCCTGGAAATACAGTCCCTCTGACTGAAGAGTTATTTGTTCTGTGAGAAATTAAATGAAACCAGATACACTATTTCCAACTATCAGGTATGTAGGCAAGGCCTTTCAATCCATACTAAGTGTGTAATCTGGCTTCACTGGTATTTGATTTCCTTGGGAATCTGCCCCACTCTAGTATGGCATTCCCATGCTGGCACTCCATGGTTATCACAGTCCCCATCTGCCATGCAAGGAAGAGCTTGCTTGTGCAGCTGTCTGAGCCTGCAATTATGAGAATTATCTTATTCACACTTGAGGGTGAGAAGAGAGCTAGCTGCTTTGGGGATCAGAAGAGCAAATGGTGTCAACATCTAGAATTTATTTTCCAGGTGCTAGAAGCTTAGGCACTTTTTTTTTTTACACACCAAGAATGAGAACAACTGTATTTTCTTTTTGTACTTCTCCACACCCCAGTGTGAAAATGGAAGTTTCAGAGGCTGCTGAGGATAACTTAAGGTGGTAGCAGCAGCCCAAAACGATAAGGGATTACATAAACTCAGTACATTTAGAGTCACAAAGCCACATTGGAGCCCAGGACCAAATATACTGAGGCTAGGAAAATTAACTGGTAAAAGAGAGTCTTCCAGAGCAGTGTGCTACTGTGATTGCATTAGCCCAGGGAAGGAGTGGGATAAATAATTATTTAAAGCTCATTCCTAGACAGACTTCCTTGGCAAATTATGGGATGGTGACAAATTCTGAAGTACAAATAGATCCTTTTTATGATCCAGCGAACACTTACCCTGCATGTAACCCAAGAATTTACTGCAGAGTTGTGATAACTACTGGCTCTTGGTTAATGACCAAACTCAGGATTGTACTGCTTGCTCATTCAGCTGATACACCTCAGACCAAGCACTCTGCACAATATGCACACCTTGCTTAGCTAATAGCTGTGAACTAACAGATACAGTCAACAAAACTCATGTTGAAATTTAAATATTTGTGGCTGTTCTCCGGCTAAACAGTTATTATTAGGTCATGCTTAAGACATTAACATAAGGACATTTCCCTGAACAGATTTCTATTAAACTACAGCTCTACCTTTCCAGTGTAGCATCATGACAAAATTATTAAAAAAAAAATCTCCAGTTTCATTTTAGCCACACACATGCACTTGTTATGGTTTTCTTTCATTTCAATGCTTTCCCATAGCATGCTTCACATGTTTTTTAATCAAGACTTTCCTATCTTGTCATTTTGCCTTAAAGAACAGCATCCAGTTGGGGGAAAAAAAAAGTTTCCTAGTTGTGAGACCCCTATTTCTAAATCAAGAAAGATGAGAACCTGTAAAAAACTAGAGCCTCTAAATTATATTTTAGATTAGCTTAAATTGTTGCTGTGAATTTTTTGGTTCATGTATTCTTATTCCTTGCTACTTTTTCAACCTTCTACTCTAAGCTTTTAATCTATACAAAGAATTACTTGAAAGATTAGTGTTTAATTCTAACCATCCCTGGTTTGTTTTTATATTAAAAAATTCAAATAAACCTGAAAGATAAATGGTCAAGTATCAGAAGGCAAAAACCAAAATATTTTGTCTGCTCTCTGAATGAACAAGGAACAAAAGCAAGTATTCACACATCAGTAGTACACCAACTTTTGCACAAGTAGGGGAAATAAATAATCCCTATATATGTGTGTTATGAAGGGCACCAATGCATGATTTTAGGCTATTTGTATTTTGGCCTCAATGTACTTTGAAGCCTCAGTTTAATCTTATCAGTCAAAGCACCACAATGACTGATGACAGCCTGTTGTCCCCCTGCTCCTTCTCGCCCTAATTTGATTTGAGACAGCACAAAAGGAAAAAGCACACTTGAGACTTCTGCAGACCAATCTAAGTAACCTCATCTAGAAGATAAAGCAGAAAGAGGGCTGTGAATCTGGTAAAAGGCTTTAAAGTACCTCTCAGATGTAGATGGTAATCACTGTGTTACTGGTCTACAAGGTCTGCAAAGTCTTGCAGTATGTCCTTTCATGTAAGCTCTCCTCAGTAGCATGCCCTTCCTGAGTAAAAAGCTCTATATTGTCTCTCTCAGCTCTAAAATGCAAGGCTACTTTTGCCTGCGTGACTTCAGACATCAGCCTCACCTCCTTCCCTCTCTCCTGGCTGGCATTGCTATGTGGATGTAAAACCTCCTTACTGGTGTTCAAGCTCCACACATCCCATGGCAATCACACAGACAGCCACGGCAATCAGCACAGGAATGAAACTCACACTTCAAGACAGTTAAATCTCCATGTACAATGGATGTATTTTAACTCTTGACTTTCCAAGAGCTTTTGTATTCCCTTTACATATCCCAAACCAAAAGCATGTGGACTTTGTTCATATAAAAATCCTCTATGTAAAGTTTGAACCTGATATTCTTTTTACTTACTTCCATTCAAATTTACACCAAAAATCCCAAGTGGCTGCCTGCAAGCAACTTCTTTGGAGATATTTCTCTGGTTTTGCAAATACTTTAGGAGAAAGATTGGATAAGAAACAGAGAACTACATCCTTGCATGTTCCCACATCTCTGCCACAAAGACCTCCCTAGAAGTCACTTTGCCAGCTGCCTTTGCCTCATCATGTGCAGGTGCTGCCAATGAAAAGATTTAAGTATATCCCCTAAGACCATAAGGCAAAAGTAACTTCTTCAATATACTGTCTGTCAATTAACCACAAAGATTGTAGGAATTGCCCCACACCATGCAGACTTACTTCCTTGGTGCTTTCTTTATGAACATAAATCCACTTTTCACGATAGAAACCTAAAATAAAATAAAAACATAAGTATTTTAGGCTTCCACATTAATTAATGTCTTCCAGAAAGAAATTCCAATAAACATACAATTGTCAATAAAATGCTTCATAAGATAGAACAGTTTTAATGAAGACAGTTTATAAAGGCTGGAAAAGATAACTACATTTTCACAAGTCATGGACGTCACAAAAATAATAGAAAAGTTATATAAATTTTTTTTAAAAAAACACAAGAGTTGGCACACAATTGGCAGACAAATGACAGCTTTTGTCAGCTGTGACCAACCGCTGACATAACAGTGGTCCTACATAATTCCTGACCTTTTTTTGTTACACAACAGGCTCCTTAGCATTTGAAAGCACAGCAGATATAGATAACGCTTTTGTTCCTGACCACTCCACCCCTCTAATCTATTTTCCTCTGTACAGGTGCCTGTTCTACATTGACTTGGTTCAACTAACTGCAGAGGACTGCAGGGAAGTCAAGAATACAAGACTAATGAAGGCAACCAAGCTGACCTTCAGCTTTTACAGCTCTCCATGTGGTCAAACAAGACATACAGCCCCTTGAATCTTCTGAAATACCCCAAAATCAGACAAGCCTGAAGAAGATTGCAGCCTTCTGCAACACCATCCCTCTAATAATTTTGGGGATATACAAATAACAGATCATTTCAAGATCAAAGAATTAGAAATGTCAAATAGTTGCTAACCAACTTACCTACCTTTACCTACTCTACCAAATTATCTGCTTCAATAAGTTACTTGCTGTTATACACATTTGCAATCCAAAGTACAAGTGATCTTTTACAAACGAGAACTGATAAAATGGCATTCATATTTTAATTTTTCAAAAGGGACTTCTCTCCAAGAAATTCAATACTAATAAAATCTTTATCAAGAGATATTATTATTATTATTATTAAAAAATGCATTTATTTATGAACTGACTCTGGAGTTCTATGACTAATTAGGACTTGAATTCAACAAAAATAAACCATCTGCTTTGGGAAGCAGAAGCTCCCATAAGCATCCCATAAGCACCATAAGAATTTAGTATAAAACTAGTCCACAAAACATTACAGTGGTTAGTATCAAAAGACACCTATACTCAGCAATTACTATTCTTAAATTAATTACTTTTGGGTTTTTGAAAAAAACCCAGCACAATAAATGATTGATAACACAGTTTCAGTTAAGATATATCCCTTTTAACACCACAATTTGTTGCCAGTACAGAAATAGACATAATTTGGAAGGCTACTCTATAGGTGATTGTAACATGGCTATATTATATATGGCTATTATAACATTTCTCTGAACTTACATGAGTGTTCTAAAATAAATGAAAAAGCTCAGCCTTACACTGTGAATCTGTGTTATTCCTAAAATGATCTTTTTTCCTTTTCTTGGCTGCAAACTCACAGTCTTCAGTATTGTACACTTCTTCATTCTCATCATCCCCAGTTATGATACTGAAACAAAACCAAAATCTAATTAGAGTAGCAGTAATTAAATATTTAAGATGCACACATCTGACCATTTTCTGCATTAAAGTCTATCAGCTGAAAAAAAGAATCATATTCTTAATTAAGATCTTCTATCTCATTGTCTATAGCAACACATATCTGGAGAGAAGCTGTCATCTTCTTTTCTTCACAGAGGAGTTGAATTTCGTGCCAAAATGATTAAATACACAAAAGTATCTTTCTAAGAGGTATCTTGTTAGCCATTACTGACATTCAGGAAGGACTACTAAGGAGACAGTACTAGCTGGACAACTGTAAAATTCTGCAAAGTTCTGGTGTACAAAAATCCATTATTTCAAGTGGACCAAGCCTTAACTGCACACAGGTAAAAAGCCTATGAAGAATTACTGCACATCCTTGCATAGGCAGAAAGCCAGCAAAGAATGACATGTATCTTACTGCTGTCACCTTTGGGGCAAAGAAAGTCTTTCTTTTCAAAAACTCTTGATTCACACCAATGATTTGAACATCATCAAGGGCCAGGTGGTCTGTCTCTGCCAGAGAGACTCAACTCTACCCATGTCACTTCTGACAGTTAACTATGTAACCCAACACAGAGGGCTATACCAAATACACGGTGAATATAAAAAAAAATACACATACAAATTACTGAAAATCTTTTTTAATAACCTAACATTTCTAAAAATGTTTATGCATTTAAAAACTCTCTGTGCTACAGGAAATCTACATGGCTTCATTGAATTTTCTTTCCATGTTCTGCAGATAACTGTAAGGACCAGCAACAAAGATAAGAATGGGCGTTCTCTTTTTTAGCACTGAGAAGGAAGATACTTCATACGAAGGCCACAGTCCTGCACAGATAAGAAGAATAATGAAAGATACATGGTAACGAAATTTAACTGTGGGACTTTTTTATTTCTACATTACTGCTCTTTGGCAACAAAGTCGTACATGAAACTCCTCACATTCATTACTATTTTTAATCTAAATTGCTTTTTATCACTGTCAGTTAGAACTTCAGATTAAAACAACTGAACACTGTAAATTGAAGGACAGAACTTTTTTCAAAAATAACCTGTGTCTGGATATTAAGTGAGAAAACCAAAATTATTTTAGTCTATTGCTACTAGCTTACAGAATTAAAATTTTCAGGTTGGAACCATCTGTTAAACAATGGTGCAAAAAACCTTTGGTTTTCGAACTGTTCTAATCAGTACACACTGGTTCGGCTTAAAGATACACAAGTCGAGAAGCTTTAGAAAAAGAAAGCTGGTTTAACCTTATCTTTTTTTTATTTTTATGGATTTAAACCTAACATACCTCTGCATTCAGATAGTGCTCAATCCAAGTGATGGCTTCAGTTCAGTCCTTAATATTTTTAAAGCAGAAGATAAAGACTCAGCACCTTAAATATTCTATGCAAGGGTGTAAAATACCACATCTGGTCAAAAAGCAAGAGAGTTCAGAGGGAAGAAACCAGCAAGAGACAAAAGCAAAGCAACTGACAAAAGCAAAATATCAATGCAAAGTGTTGGATAATGTAACAATCAAATCCATCAGTTTGGGTCAGTTTTTTTTTCCCCCCAAAAGCCATCATATAGGGAATCTCTAAACTCACTAAAATTATTTTAATCATGATTTAACATATTGTCTGTATCATCACACCATGTGAGAAGCTACGTCAGAATCTGAAGAGTTGCCACAGAACCAAAAATTTGAGCCCAAAGCTTCCAGAGTTTTATCATACTAACAACAGATACAAGACTCAGGAGATAAATCTTGATACTTTGCAAGGTAGTCCAAGCAGCAAAAAGACTCCTCTCATTCTCCTTGGCCCAGGGCAAGCAAAGGGGAGAGGATGGGAGGCCACATTCCTGAAGGCCTGCTCAGAAAAGGGAGGTTAATATTTAAAGATTCCTCCTTTTGTTCCTGGAGCCAAGTGTCCCTAGAAAGTAATTTAGACTAGTAACATACCTGAAGTGATTTGAAGCTCACTCCTGGCACCCCATAAGATACACTTCCTCAAGCACCATATAAATAACTAGGGCAGCCTAAGGAGTCAATAAACATATGGAATTGTGACAATGAAGCTGGTTATTTCAAACACCTTGGTCTAGCATTTAAGTTTGCCTGTGACATTCCTGGAATTCCTCAAGTCGAAAAGATAAATTGGACTGTTACCCTCTGTGGATCTCCTGGCTTTATTTCCTCATGTTCTGTCCCACTTCACACAGTCTTTCCCTACTCATCTGTAAACACCACTCTTCTTGACAAACCTTTAGTCTGAAAGCAAGGAATGAAAGCAAGGGTCCCACAGACAGGAGAAGAATGGGACAGAAACACAGAGATAGCCAGTGACTGCTAGCATTCCTTCCAGAAATCTGCAGAGCTGCCTGACAAGTAACAAAGCTGCTCTACTGTTCCAAAAGCAACCCCTGCCCCCTCAAACACCAAGCTAAGATACAAGAAACCAGATCAAGTGCTGCACGTGCCATCTGCTGTAACAGAAGCCTTAATTTAAAGTTTTTATTATAATACTGCACGTGACATATGAGTGCACCTGGCAGGATTTAAATACATACATAATACTGCCAATTTACAGCTATTCTTACTCTCTTGTCCTGATGACGCACTTCATAAAAAATTGTTCTGAAGCTTTTAAAAGCAAAGTACCTGGTGTCCTTAAAACTGTAATATCTTAGATAAATCATGAAACAATTTCAGTTTTTCCAAAAAAAGTAATTTCATAGCAGTATTTAAATAACCTCTTGGGCATGACACTTAAAATGATGGAAACTGTGACAGGGCTATCTGAGCTCTAACTCTTTTCCCCCTCATTCCCCTGCTTCTTTTCACATGGCCCTCAAGTCACACAATTATATACAGAAACACATTGATATTTTAGAAGTGACTCTCACAGCTTGACAATGGAAAATCCTGAGCTAAGTGCATGCACCAAGTGATTTTTTCATTTGACAAATATATTGTAATGTTAACTATTAATAGATTCAAATCAAAGAACTTCTACCCAGTGCCAAAATCACTCTTGTGAACACTGTATCTCACAGAATTTGACAAGAGACACCGCAGATTGAAGTGACTATCCAGCCAGCCCAAGCAGTTCATATGAATCTAACACACAAAAAAGTGAATATCACCATAATGAAACTCTTATTAGTCTAATTCTCTTTCTTTTACCTCAAAAGGAATGCAAAAGGCAGCTTTACTCCCAAGTTGCAGGCTACTGAAAAGCACTTGCATACAGTCCTGTAAGGCAGTTCCACCCCCACCAAGCTTTTTTCCAGCACCAAACTTCAAGGACACAGTGCCATAGCACTGGAAGTGTCTTTGCTTGAATTTACAGGCAGTCATGGCCACAGAGCCTGAATGCACACAGCCCAAGCCACATTTCCAGCTGCTATATACCCTGAACACAAGGCACTCTCATGCAAATAACTAGGACCTACAGAAGTGATGGTCACTTTTTTTCAGTTTCCACAGAAAGATCTTAAAGTGCAACTATTCAAGCATTATGCATTATGAATTAAAACTGTTCCTGCACAAGTGATATTTGTTCAAGCGAGGTTACCATTAGGTTCACCAATTTTACTAATTCAGCAGCTGCATTCACCAAGGCATTGGATGACTAACCAAGCAAAGTCAGAAGTTCTATTTTAATAGGAACACATTCAATTTAAGCAACTTATGCATCTCAAAGGTTTATTTCTGAATCTGTTTGTGATTAGATCTTCGCAATTTCTGAAGAGAAAGTATTTGCAATGGGTAAAGGACAAAGTCTGGCAAGCAACTCTATCTATACTTTCTGTTACAGAAGAGAATAGAAGCAAAACTACAAAGGGTTCCATTCACCTACATAGATCTAATTTATTTCTTTATAAAGGAAAACTGCTATAACTGCTTCCTTAAATACTAACTTCAGAAGAGATTCTTACAGAATATTTTAGTGGAAAAGATTATTCCTTTCAATGGATGTAAATGAACAAAACCCTGCTGGAACTGCCAGACTGGAATATGCCACCATCCCTATTCACAGGGCAGATTAAAGAGAGAGAAATAGGATTTTCTGTACTGTTTACTGTATGCTTCCTTTACAAGGAAGCACTTTACAAAGTTTCATTCTTGTGCTACATCATATTAACAACTCTCCTAAGCCGAGTTATCTTTAACAGACACCATAATTATTTCCAAATTGCTTAAGATGGTACAGAGAACCAGCCAGCAATACATCTTGCATTGCTGTACCACAATGTGAAGCCCTGCCCACGGCACAGAAGAACCCCAAGCCCTTGGACATGCTGGGTACAGACTGGATAAGAAGCAGTTTTGCAGGAAAGGAGCCAGGAGTCTCGAGGGTAAGTAGCTAAAAACAGGTCAGCACTGTGCCCTGGTGTTGTGTTAAGCCAACTGCACCCTGGTTTGAGCTATCAAAAGTGTATCCTGCAGACTGAAAGAAGCAAACATCCATCTCTATTTGGCATGAGTACTGATCTAGGGCACTGTGCCTAGTTTGGGGCTCCTCAGCACAGTGAAAACACTGTCATACTGGAACAACTCCAGTGGGGGGTCACCCAGGCACTGGAGCTCATGGTGCACAAGGGTAAGAGAACTGGCCTTGCTCAGCGTGAAGAGCTGGAGGTGCAAGGAGATCTGATTGCTGCCAGTCTCTGACATGAGGCTGTAAATAAGATAGAGACTGTAAGGCTGGAGGGGTGGGCAGCAGTTAAGTCAAGGGGATAATGGACACCATCTGAAGCAGAATTCTTACCAGACTGAGGAAGGCAGGGAGAAATGACACAACACAGGACAGCACAACAACAATAACAACAAAAACAACAACAAACTGACAGGAACAGAACTTCAAACAGGAGCCCAGAGAAGAACTTCCATTCCCAGAAAAGCACAAAGCTGAACTGGGCAAGGCCCTGGAGAACCCAGCTTCAGTTGGCCTTGCTTTGAGTAGGTGTTTCAACCACATGATGCTCAGAGGTAATTTTCACCCTAATTTGTTCCATAATGTTGTGCAAATAGACATCAATTGCAGCTTAGTGGAAGAACTTAGCTGGCACATAAAAAATTCAAGATACAATCATATATCCAAAGTGAAAAGCATAGTGAAATTACTCCGAAGTAGTGCTACTGTGCCAAGATGTACCAACTTGGATTCTCTAGTTTGAAGAACAATATATTTTAAATTGGATAGACAGAAGCAAAATTAAGAATAAAAAATTAAAGCCACAGGTTTTGGCTTTAGAAGAGTTCAATTCTAGGCTCTACCAAGACTGAAAGAAAAAAACCCCCAAAAAACAAACCACACAAACCACACAAACCACACAAACCACACAAACCACACAAACCACACAAACCACACATTTTGTTCAAAGAAACAAAAATACCTGACCATGCTCTTTGGGTTAAAGATACATATATACATTTATATACACACACAATTATGAGCAAAAGTCTTAATGGCATTCACAAAGACTGATAATTCCTTTCATACTTACCAAACAATATTAATTAAACAAATTACATGATACTTATTTTTGAAGCAATTTGCACAGTTGCTAAATACTTATTAGACTTCCCTTATTTGCCAAGTATATTTTTATAATATACTATATACTATACATAATATACAATATACAATATATAATATATATATATTATATTATATACGAGAGAAGATTTTTTCCAAAGGTATTTAAGGCAACTTCTCCAACTTCTGTTGGAGGCTTACTAAACATTCTTCCAGACAAAGTTTTGCCTTCACAGCGGCCAGACTGTGTGGATAAAGAAGTCCAAATGAGATCAGCAACAGATGAACACAAAAGGAAAAAAGGCATGAAGAAAACAGTAGGTTAAGCTTAATAATAATAATGCTTCAGTACTTGATAACTCCCTTGAGGATTGTTTCACAAATTTAGAAAACACAAGTGTGTGACTACAGCAAGTCTAGCTTCCCAGCAAATTTCCTCTCTAAACCATATGATTTATCATTTACTGGACTAACAACAAAACACTGTCCTCATTATGAGCACATTATGCTGGAATTTATGACCAAGAATGCTATCCCTGAGAATTACTTCCTTGTGGAGAAATTTGTTTGGTCAAAGTGATTTATGTCGCACCAGTCTGTGGGCATTTGGCACAATTTTACTTTATTTATCTATAATCTTTCTCACCTGTCCTAGAAGAGCGCACACAGTCATACATTGTGTTAGAGAATGAGCATTAAGCCACCACCAACTGTATATTTGGAGCAAAAGCTTTTTATAGCTGCCACAAAGGAATCCAACACCCACTCAGCAGGAAGCCTTCATGCACTTCCAGGTAACAGTTCAATATGCCTGTTGCACCTGCAATTCACAAGTGACACCTTTACCTTTAAACAGCACTTGACAGGCATTGAGGGCAGGCTTTTCGGTTTTCCTTTTTAAAGTGTTTATTGTGTTATTATTTTGAAAGACATATAGGCTAAGAAGGGATCTGGCTGCCTCAAATAAGCAACTCAGAAAGCAGTGACAAAAGACAACCTCCACAGTGGTCTCCTGTCTGCCTAACTAACAAAACACATGACTGTATACAGATGACATCAGCTACCACAAACAGTTGCAATTTGAATGGAAATTAAATCAATGTTGCCTCCCCACC
>VWZN01010426.1:117981-133040 GCA_013396955.1 Regulus satrapa | reverse complement strand
TTTTTTTTTTTGTTTTTTTTTGGGGGGTTGTGGTTTTTTTTTTTTTTTTTTTTTTTTTTTTAATTTTATTTGTGAACATTTCACAAAATACAAAGCTTACATATTTGGAAAGATTATATGGGAAGCTTTAATATTTACCAGCCATTGTGAAAAACTATGCTGATGCCAGCTAGTAAGATTATTTCTTTACTGTGAAGGTTTTGTTCTTCATATATTTGAGTAGCAAGGACCAGTAAATTGATAAATTACACAGAGATCCACTTGCATCAGGCATAAATTGAAGATTCAAGCTAAAGGAATCACAATGTCTCATGCTAGGAGGGGTCATCTTTAGTATGAAGCATGGCAATGTGAAGGGGCTGGGCATGCCTACATTTTAGCATGATATGCCATTGAAATTTTGCTGCCTTGTGCATCCAGCCTAGGTGACATGTGTGATGGACACAGATGTAAAATTTAACATCTAGAACTGCTGATTTCCACTTGCAAATAGGCTTGTACCCAGTGCAGGTTAATGTGGTGCTGCACCTTCCTGTGGCCATGCAGTAGCTGCAGTTGCTTCCCTGTATATCAGCTCTGTTTATAGTTATTTTGTCCTCTCTCAGATCTAATTTGTGGACAGGGTGGGATACACAAACCCCACAGCACTGATAACTTTGATTGAGGACCTCTGTGAAAGGATAAGTAATATTCTGAAGGATTTCATTAATTAGTTGTCATGGGTGCTCTTGAGCCTGGTCTTATGAGCACTCCCAGGGCCTGGAGTGCATCACCCTCACTAGGAGATGGCTGAGTTGAGAAATTTAGCTGACTGAGTCTCAGGTGACCTTCGCTGCTGGTAAGAACTGTTGTGAAGAAGCTAAAAACGAGGTCCTACACCACTTTTTTCCATGGGAGCCATACCACCAGCTCCCTCCTAGGCTACAATGAACCAGCATTGCAGATATACCCGCGCTGGGGTCTGTGCCTCCTCTCTCTGTGCCTGGTGCTGTGTCATCACTGGGCTATTTCTGACTCCCATCACTATCTCAAGCCCTGATCCTGACCCAGACTTACCACTCCTAATGGTCAGGTCACTGCTCCTGTCTTGTCCTCCCTGATTTCAGCTCCTTTCGCTGGTTGCCACTCCTGCTCCCTGAACACTGAGATCTGAAGTTGGTTGGTGAGAGAAATCAAGTTTTTTGATCAACACTTAGGAACTTCTCATTCAGCCTGGCTGCAAAGGTCTGCGGAGGCCTCCAGTGCTGCTGGACTATGCTCATCTCCAAACTGGATGGTCAGCTCTTAACAGACAATGTGGCAGCTCCAAACAGGGTACATTATTACAATTTAAGTATTGCATGGACAGCTTTTACCTGTAAAACAACTTGGATATTTCACTGTAGATGTTTTCCTTTTATAGACACAGAATGGCAGCTATTTAAATGCTCTATTTCACTATTACTCTCTAACACTGTGGGGCTATGTTATTCCCTGCTGTAGAAAATGCTATTAAAAATCAAAAAGTTACATGACTTTGTCTTACCCTAGCTTTCTGGCCTTTTCCCAAATGAATCTTCCTTTTCTGATTTTGTTTTTCTTTTTATTCTGTGTTTCAAGCTATCTTGATGCTACATCTAAACCATAATTCATATTTGCAATTCCTTCTCTCAATGGGTATGGGGCAAGAGACAATGGAGTTTTGCTATCTTAAATAAGCTAAGAAGTTATTCTCAGTTGCTGGTACTCTGGTTTGTCTTTAGAATTTTTTTCTTTTCTCATTACACTCCTCAAAATATGTGTGCACATATATGTAGGGTTATTACTGTATTGTGCTGAAAAATGATCAAACCTTTTCAGACATAATTATAGATGGTTACATGACACTGCATTTTCCAGCATGCTTTAGTTAGGATGCACCAAAAAAGGAATTTGATATATGATGGGATAATGAATCATGCCCTGGCGCCCTGCCAACTCTTTTCATCTACTGTCTTCATGTTTCTGCTTTCTTTGCTCCCTATCTTTCCAGACCCCAATGCTGAATGTTAATGATTACATTTTTGGTTTTACTCTATGCAATTTTTCTCAGAAAATTAAGCCTCACATAGTGTACGCTTTGAACGTGATCATATGTTCTCACAAATGAATAATAACAATATACAAAGGAACACAAAAATCCTGATTAGTGAACTTTTCACAAAGTATAGCAATTCACTAAAAATAGCTTGTGGAAGGGACAAAGTTTTCTTCTTTTTTAAAGTCATGTATTGCTCCCAAGAAAAACTGGTTAGAAAACTCTAAGCAGGGAATATCCCAGACAAAAACCCTAAATTAACACTTGTACAATTCTACCACTTTAAAATTATGTTTTCCTAAGCAGTGCAACATGAAGAAATGTTAGTAGGTGATATTCCTGTTTAGTCAAAAGTAACAGAGCCATTTGATATCATGAGCAGTAAACAGGACATACGACATCAGTAAAAATAACAGTAACTAACTAGAAGATTCAGCAATAAAACTAGATTTACATAATGGGGAAAGAACACCTGAAGAACTTGTGGAGATTTTGACTTCAGTTACTCTGGTGCATATCAGGGAGTCTGTTGATGAAAGTTAACAAAATAGACACACTTTGAAGCATCTGAGAAGAGAATTTTGACTCAAAATTTTCATTACTGTGATCAAATGAGCAGAGATGATTTAGAGACTATGTTTCAGTTTAAAATTATAGAAATATTTTCCTCCCTAGAATATTGCAATTCCATTCTCTAATACAGAATAGGTATTTGTAATAAATATTTACACCCTCCAAGACCTTCTGTCTGGTATGGTATTTCTCTTTAAGAATCTCATAATTTTTTATGCTTTTCATTAACTATACTTTACTTATAAATGTTAGGAATTTTTTGCTGTCCCAGACAGGTGTAACATACCACCAGCTCTATATCATCACTGTTACCAGACCGTAAATTTTACTAGCTTTACCACTTAGTCCCTCTAGGATCACAGTTTGTTCATGTCCTCTGCTGACACAACTACTCGATGGATGTAAACATAAGGCACTGTATTAAGTATTTTATATGATACAGATAGGAAAGCAGTGAAGGGAAAAAAATTATTTCTGAACTTCTTCTCTTTGTCAACTCAGTAAAAAAAAAAAAGAAAAAAAATCATTATATTTTGCATTACTAAGTCAATGTAAAATTCAGGGTACAAATAATTGTGTTATTTCTGTCTAACTTCCATAGCTCCATTATGATTCAGGCAAAATAGCAGTAAAGGAAAAGAGAAGTGTAACATACTGATACTGAAAAAGAAATGCAAGACAAGGGTGGAACAGATGGAGCAAAATTACTTTGGTGGTGCATAATAGAGTTGTCACAAATATTTAGAGAGATATTGGAGTCTAATTTGGATTTTACTTTTTTTTTTTTTTTTTTTTTCAGTAGGTACTGTAGGAGCTGTGGCAGTAACAGGGCTTCTTGTTAAACTCATTATTCTTACCCCACTGTAAGACAATAAGGGAACTTAGTCTGTTACTTTGTTAAATTCATAATCTTTAACAGGAAACAATAGGAATTGTGATTTTTTTCTGATGATCTAAGAGCTCAATATTTCATATACTGGAAAATTAAAAATGCAAACAGGCTGGAATCCAGTAAAGCCCCATTTTTTCTGTTTATTGTGTACAAAATGACACCCAAATCCTAGGGAAACAAAAAAAGGAAAGGGACAGGGGATTAGAGATCCCTATGGCTCACTATATGATAGATAGTGTACCTGGAAGTCTCTTGCCTTTTGGTACATCACTGACTACTTTTAAAGGAAAATATCTTCCATTAAACATTAAGAACAGAAGAAAAATATTAAGCTCCTCTCCCCAACTTGTTTCAATTCAAGCCCTAAACAAAAAGAAGTAAATTTGAGTCATAGACATCTCCTCCACACTTGTGACATGAAGTATTATTCCCCTTTATGGAGAGAGAAAAATCCTTTACTGCACAAAATTAACTACCTTATCATACTGGTGATATGTCTGTTTATGAGTCTGTTATAGGGTTTTATAAATGCACAATCTTTGACTGCTGACCAACAGAAATCATGTATGAGGAAGCTCAGTTGGTGCTGAAAACATTTGGTTCTGAGAGGTGGTCACAATTCAAGATACCTATTCTCATCTGTACACCAGTGTGTGTGAATATCCAGGTCTAATGAACAGATGAAAAATTTAAAAGAAAAATTAAGAAGGCCTTCATGTCTCATTTGCAACTAAATTTTTACCATAGTTTTGTATATGCTTTCACAGTGCAATATTTTTTTCTATTCTATGTTACTATTACTTAAATTAACCTCCATATCCCGTATGTTGCATGGTAGAGTCTCCCTTCCTCAGCTTAATGATTACATAAGGTACCTGGACTAAAATACAATGACAGAATATAATATTGTTGCTGGAGCATACAAAAAGAAAGCAGTCTTGAGGAAATAGCAATGGATGTAAAGTTGATCACGCTGGGCATGACAAAGAGAGGAAGTGTAGAGATGACACAGCGGTATAGGTTTAAGGCTCAGCAGTTTGCAGAAAGAACTCTGTCTCTTAGAAATAAGTGATATTAGCAACCGTCGGACACTTCCCACTCACACAGAGGTCTGAATTTTCTTTAGCTCCAGATCAAATGAGAAACCTTTTGCTCATACTCTCTGTGGCCATAACATTTTGCTAAGGCCACTATGTAGTCAAAACAGCAGCTGTTCAAGGATAGCCTGAAACTGATCTGAACTAGTGAACTAAGTTAACATTTTCAAAAGCATGTATGTATATGACCTGGCTTCTTAGCAAGGTCTTCTAATGTATCTCAGAAAGGTGAGGTGCTAAAATATGCAGATACCCGGCTATATTTTTCTCTCCTTAGAAATGTCAGTGTACTTAACTTCTATTGATTTCAGAGACATTAATTTCAATGAGTGGACTAGAAAGACACTTTCAGAAAATCCGACCAAACATCTACATGAAACTTAAAGCCCTCAAATACCTTTGCAAATCTGACCCTTTTGTACTGAGAAATACTTAGAGTCACAGTGAAGGGCAGTGGGATTTGATCTCTGAATTACCTGTGACTTAGACAAGTAGGTGCTTGTGAAAATCCTCATTCATGGAAATGAATTTGTTACTTTATACTCTCCTGTGATTTTTTTTTCTTTAGTCCATTGACATGAGTAAATAAAATATACAGATATGTGGTTTTCAGTAGCATAGCAGTTGAAACAGGACATAAACACTGCAGAAAAATGGTAAGTAAGAAATGAAGGTTGTGATTGATATTCATCCTGGCTAAATCTGAATAGAGAACAGGACAGTGAAGGTGAATGTACTTGAAAAGAGATATAAAAATTGAACTAGCAACAAAGACAATGTTTTTTGTTGTTTTGTTTTGTTGAGTTTTTTGGGTTTTTTTTTAAGAATACATTTTTTATGCGATATTAAATCCTCAGTAGTGTAGAGAAATGACTGTTTGTTATTCCTGTTGGGTACTAATGAACTATCACCGTGCGATCTTGAATACAAGTTGGGGAAAAAAATGTGCTTTTCCAACTGCTGCAATTCATTGAAAGAATTAAGGACTGATTTCATGAGTCTCAAACCTCCTAATATACAGATGACTCTTGGGAGGAGCAGGCACTCCAATCACTCAAGACCATCTTAACAAAGCAACAAGGGATCACAGTCTTCATGGTTCACAAGGATCCAAGAAAACAAGGAGTCTGCTGCCATTCATCTGTGTATGAATGAGTTTATTTTTACAGTTTCCAGTCATGAGCTGAAAAAAATTTTTTTTGGTTTTCCTTAGAGATTCTTAATTATGACTATACAGAATGAGATTTTCCATCCATTAAATCCAATGTATTTGTCTTATACAGAATATATTATTAATTATTCTGATGTGTCTTATAGAGAATGTTTTCTCATAGCCATTATTTATACTATCTGCCATGTGAATGCCAAATCAATTTTGTTACCAACAGAAGACTGAAGTAGAGATAGCATGTATAAGCATTTTCCTGATAGTTTTATTTGGATTGGTAAGGACTTTTTCTCCTTCTCACATTCAAATGAAAAGCTTAAGCTCTGTTAATTTTATCTTCAGAACTGATTTCTGGTTCTATATTCTTCCCTTAAGTTATGTCTCAGTAATTCAAGTGTATCTGAAAAGCATTTACAAACTTAAGAAATTACGTTCAGCTTATTTGATACATATTTTTACTTGGGGGGCACACACCCAGGGAGGTAAGAAAATATTTGCTTTAGAAAACCGTATAGGTAGTTCAGAGAAAAATTACATCTGCTTCCTGCACACCACTGTATGTTCCTGCAATGGTATAACTCTCGGTACAGCTGGTCTCTCCTTTTGTGCTTAACAACTGTCAATAGAAGTAGAACAACATCTCTCTCCCATCTACAATCCTTTGAAATCCAAATTTGGATGGAGAATCATCTACACATTTTCAAAATCCACCACAGGATCTACAAAACTTGCACTTGATTAGAACGACTTAATCTCCAGTGATACTTTCAAGAGTGAGTGTTTCTTGCCTAATAGTGCAATGGCTGTGGTACAGCAACATGCCTACACAATATCCATATATTTTATTTTATAGAAAATACAAAATGTTCTCTAGAAGGTGGGATTAGAACAAGTCAAGCCTGCTTTCTATGTATCTTTCACTATTGAACTATAATAATGGTAACTATAATATAACTTTCACTGTTGAACTATAATACTGAATGAAAATCATGGTGTGAGTCCTAAGCAGACTGATAACGTCCTACCAGTTCCCTGTGTTCTTAATGGATATACAAATAGATAACATATAAGAAGAATACCCCATTTCAGGCCCTACAAAAAACTTAGATTGCCACAGATGATACAAAATTTAAGAGATTACTTGCCTAAATATCAACAGTGAGGACAGTACAATTCCAGAGCAGGAGTCACATGTTAGCTCAGACTACTCAGTACTGACTTGGAGCAATGTATAGATCTGTGCTCTCATACATAACAGAAATATTCATATTGCTCATTGCTCCACCTGGTTTCAGCAGATGGTGATACATACTTCTGGTTATATCCTGCATGGTAACCTAAGACACACAACAGTGCTGCTTATAGTACTGCTGTTGTGCCAAGAGCTGGTGTGTCAAGTATGTGGAGACAATTTACACTAAAGAACAGGTTTTAAATATATTTTATTTAGAAAAAAAAATTGTTTAATTTTAATAAATGAATTCTAGATATGAATGTGGAAAACTAACTCATTTTTTAACCTATCTGAACAATAATGATTTCTTCTAATATCTTAGGCATTTCCTATTACAGCTTTGTATATTTGATTTTCTTCAGTGCCAAGGATCTCTAAATTACTCAAGTTAAATAAATACTAGTCAAAAAAAATCCTTCCCCCCCCATACTTTACCATCTGTGCAGCTTAGTTCAGTTATCTAAAAAGATTTAATGCACACTTTTTAAAAGCCAAAATTCTTCTATATGATATATTACTTCATTATTGAATTTTTTTTGGGTATCAAAAAAAATCCTTGTCCCTGAAACTAAATAAAAAATAAATTGGGGCAAATATTCCAATGGTTTACCTTATAATATCAGGGTTTCTGACTCTGGACAGAAACCTCCCAAGTGTAAATTACTACATTTCCTACTCTAGAAAATTGTTTGCTGCAATAATGGTACAAATAATGACATAGTCAATCTACTGCATAGCTTTGAGCAAATGCTGGTATGACATTTGTAGTAAACCTCACCCAACTTTCTGAGCCATCTTAATCTCAAATGTCTATAATAATACGTGGAGCTGCTTGACTCTGTCATGGTGCATTTCATCCCTTCACCATGTTCTGCCTTGCCCTAGCAACATGAGATGGAGTTTGTCTCACACAGAGGACCCATAATGAAGTTACACCACTGCTGTACAGCTCCATAGGCAGCTAAAGAAAGAACGGGGTCTTACTGTATGTCTTTGGCCCAGTTACTGTAGAAACTGGGAGGCAAGCTGATGGTAATTTACTGCTGGCAGACATAAGCAGCAGATTTCTGTCACTTGCACTTTCTCCTCTGACACTCAGAGAGCTGAAGCTCCACCCACCAGCCAACACCAGTAAAAGAAATAAGCAGACATATGGCATTAATTTTTCATATTTACTCACAATATACAGAGAAAAATAAAGGATGTACTCACTCCCTGAACTCCAAGACACTTTATGTCTCAGAAAAAAGCCATGACATGTAACAGAATGAAGACTAGAGAAATATGCACTTCTGTTCTTGCTTATAATGGTGCTAATTCATTGGAACTCTGGTCCCTTTTCTTTTCAAGTACTATTTCTCAATAGATCCAATAATTGTGACATCCCAAATAACAGAAAGAATTGGAATAAAAAGGTGGAGAACAGCAACAGATTTATAGAACAGAATGTGAAAGCATATTCTATTGACTGCAAAATTTTTCAGCATGGTTTTCATATCTATTGAAATGCTCCCTTTCCATTTCACAGGCACAGTAAAGGGAGAGTCATTAATACATGTCTCGATAGAGTTATAAGGAGGCTATAAGAGATATAATATTGTTATGCAGATGGCCCTTGGTCTAGGGGGCTTGAATAAAGTACCACTGTGCATCTAATTAACTCTAAAATGACTGTGCCAATTGCTTTGCTATGTTTGAAACCTTCTGTTCTCATACGTTTTGATGAGTTGTTTATTCAGAAAAAAATACTTGGATGTTTTGTTGGCCTCAAAGCAGCACTCAGAAAGGTACTGAAGTTGGCAGAATTAGCTTACACCCACTTGTCAGGCTAGCAGAATGCATTAACAAACTTCGGGAAGTGTTCCCTTAGACCAGCATTGATTGAAGGGTAAAGTCTATGACTGTAGCCTGTAAATATTCCCTGGCAGTAATTCAATAGAGCTGGAGCTCACTGTTCTGTAATGAACTGCAACTCTAACTTCCTGCTAAATTCAGCTAGCACCCAAGTTCTCTACAGAAGTCTTTGCAAAATGAGGCTACTATGATCCTCACTCCATTTTTTAAAAGATTAGTAGTAAATTAAATGCTGGCGCACAAAGTAAATTAGAACATCAAACGATACTGGAATAATAAACTTTAAACAGTGTACCAAATTATGTTCAGCTTGCAAAAGGCAAGATATGTAAATTAAGCCAAATGCACCAGGCAATCACTGTGCATATAACTGTGTGAAATGTAATGGGAGGTGCATGCATTTATAGCCATTTTGAAGTGACTTGACTGATTCCTGTGCAGGTAGCCTCCAGGAGTACATAAAGGCAAATGTTGACATATGGTTTACTCCTGCATTTGCAAACAGATACTGCACAACCACATTAAAGCAACAACAACAGCTCACATATGTTTATTTACTGATCAGGTGCTTGGGAGAAAACAATTTGTTTCTTGGATGCTACTTCATCTAGTTTAAAGGATACTAAGATACATGTCTTTGCTTTCTCTAGGGCTTCCCACAGACTTTTTTGCTCCCTGCACATGCATAAAATATATGTATGTAGAGAAAGTGGGGAAGGAGGAAGGAGAATCTTCCCTTATTTGTACGACAGAAGTTAAAAAATCCATTCTCTCCCCAGGCACAGCAGTTTTAGGACGTGTATATGAAGTATGCTGAGTATATGAATCATGTGAAGAATATGAAGCAGAGGCCAGTGATGATTGGCATTCCCCAGGGCCACTATTGGGATCAGGGCTATTTAACATCTTTATTGGTGGCCATGGACAAGGGGAATGAGTGCACCTTCAGGAAGTTTTCTGACAACACAGCCATGTGGGGCAGTCAACAAGCTGGAGAGAAGGGATACTATCCAGAGGGACTTGGACGGGCTCGAGACATGGGCCTGTGTGAACCTCATGGAATTCACCAAGGCCAAGTGAATGTTCCTACATAAGGATCAGGGCAACCCCAAGCATAAATACAGGCTGAATGAAGAATGGATTGAGAGCAGTCCTGAGGAGGACTTGGGGATGTTGGTGGATGAGAAGCTCAACAAGACCCCTCCGTGTGCACTTTCAGCCCCAAAAGTCAGCTATATGCTGGGATGCATCAACAGAAGCATGGCCAGAGTGTCAAGGAGTGTGATTCTGTCCCTCTACTCCACTCTAATGAATTCCCCTCTGTGAGGGTGGGGAGACACTGTAACAAGTTGTCTACAGAATTTGTGGGTTCCTGGCAGTGTTCAAGATCAGGCTGGGACATAGGGCAAAAGAGCTTAGTGGAAGTTTTCCTTGACAATTTCAGGGGGGTTGAACTAGATGGTTTTCAGAGTGCTTTCCAAACCAATCTATTTTATGATTCTGTGATTCTATAAGATTAATTTTAAAATGAAAATATTAAAAAGAGCAGTAAAGAACAAGCAGATCTTTTCTACTCCACTCCAGGGGAATGTTTTCACCTTCGTGCAGCAGACCAGTGTTACCTTTGGTATTCTTTCACCTCTGGCCTCATGATGTGCATTCCTTACAAAACAGCACGCTATTTTCAAAAATAAAGGTTTTCAGATCAGCAATTTTAGACATACAGAATAGTTTAGGGTTCCTAAAGCCTACTATCTGCCTCTGTGTCTTTGCTCATTTCTGAACATACCTGTTTGTGTTTTAGTTCTGAACACTATGATGATCATAACATTGAATAGTTGGGGCAGAAACTCACCAGATAAGTTTGTATATGGGGAGGTTTCTTTTGTTGTTGTTTGGGTTTTTTGTTTTTTGGTTTTTTGGTTTGTTTGTTTTTTTTGTTTTTTTTTTTTAATGAGTGTTCTGTGGTGCTTGTTTTTTGTTTGTTTTGGTTTGGGAATTTGTTTGTTTTGTTTTTTTCTGTTTGGTTTAGATTTTTTTATTGATTGTTTGTTTTGTTTTGTTTTGCTTTGTTTTGTTTTTTGAGAGGTTGGGGTTTTTTCTGTTGGAAAAAAGAACTTGAAAAATGTGTTAAACAATAGCAAAACCACACTGTCTAAAAAACTGTAGAAGCTTAGAAGTGTTCAAAACCAAGTACAGATTATGAAAACAAAGAAAACATGCAGTACAAAATTTAAATCTTCACACCTGAGAAAGTTTAGTTGCCTCTGAATTGGTATTCAAGTTTATGCATTAAGAGCAATATCATTGGATTTTTTACTCAAATTGCCTTCAAAGAGTAGGGTAGCTATTGCTATGAATAAAAAATGAAGAAAGAAGGGAATAAAGAGAAACATCTTAAATCCCTATTTGTTGTCAATGTTTTATTACACTGCATAGAGTATTTCTATAAAAAGGATTAAAAAATGTATTAAAACATAAATGCCTTCTTAATGGCTATTGCTCTGTGAGCACTGCCCTGCATTAGTACAATCGATTTTCACATCATTTTCATGCATCTGCAGTATGTCTTCCCTATTTTAAATGCACAGATTTGCTGTAAGAATAGGATATTGTTGCCATCAATAAGAGAGCAGCCAGATTTATGGTAACTCTGAAATAGGTTTAAAAATTCTTTAAGTCTCTTTCCAGGGTGATCATTTTCCTCCTGGGTCCAAGATCTCTTTTGCTGTTCTAAGGCTTTGTCTCAAGTCTAGAAGAAAAGTTCACCATCATGTTGCTGAGCAGAAACTCATCCATCACTCAGGGTATGTTCTGTGAGTACCGATTGCACAATATAATTTTCTCCATGTATTGAGGATGCTTCACTTGTCAGAGGCCTTTGAAAGTAGTCAGCTTTCATCAATGGATCTTGACAACATGGAAAGAATGAGGCACCTGAAGGAAGCGTGGGGCATAGCATTTCAAAAGCGGTATCTGAAGACTGATTATTCTTTGTCCTTGACACCCTGCCAAGGGCTAGATGAACTGAACATTTGGGAAGTAATGGAGCCTACAAATCACTGGTTGCCTACAATCCCACTCAGGCCACAAGAGGATAGCAAGCGTGTGTTCAATTCAGTTTTTATTACGTGTTATAAGCTTTTGACTGTTCTGATATGTGTTGTCATCGATGTGTCAAGACTGGGCTCTGACAGGGTGTCTGACCTGATTGAGATCAACAGTGCTCGGTTAGGACTGAAAAAATAAGAAAGTAAAATAGCGACACTTTTGTGTGACTTTCTTTAATTGACCACAGTTGTTATCTGTGCCACAAAAAACCAAACTACAAGGGTTGTCTTAGGTGAGAGGAGAGGGTGTAAGAAGCCGCCAAATTGTTTTTGTGATGTATGAGCCATACACTTGGATGTGTGCTTTGCTGCTGGAGAAGACTTTGTCCTGATGTACTTACTCACGACCTCAATAGTTTAGACTCAAAGAGAAATAATCAAAAGACTTGGGTAAGTGTTGAAGATGTTGGTAGTTTTAAAATCTTTTATGAAAGGATCAGTATATTGTGTTTTAGAACTAAACTTCTCTAACATTGCTAAGTTAGAATTATCAACAAAGTGAGAATCTGGCATGAATTAACTGTTCTGGGTTGGTTGCTTTTTGTTTTGGTTTGGTTTTTTTGGCTTTTTTTTTCCTAAAAAAAAAAAAAAAAAAAGTCCAGTAAAAGGTATGGGAGATAACAATAACAGTGTTTTCATGGCCAGTTGTTATTCTAAAGAAAGAAATAGAGGATCAATGAGGCCATATTGACCCTAAGCACTCTTCAAATTTGAATTACAGATCTTTAGGTATAGAATTCCCACTCATAAGTGAAAATATAAGACCTTTCAGGATAATAACACCATATCTTTTGAACAACATCTGAAAACAATACTATTTCCTGGTTAGCTGTCAAAATTCTGCCAAGTCAAATTAAATATAACAGTGTAGCTAACATCCCAACCAAGTGAGTGCATGCAGAAGATGCCTGTGCGTGGAGAGTCACCGAGCCATTTTAGTGTAGACAGCTGAACCTGGAGGATGTAAACCAGCATGAATTTTAAAACTCATTTTCCTCTGAATATCTAAAGGCCAGTATATGTTTTCTGGAACTACAAAAATATTCAAAAAATTATGTGTGTTTTTGTTTGTTTGTTTTTATAAGATAGTACATATGTAAAACAATTTTAAAAGATTCTATCACTAAATTAACCTGTACTACCATTGAGAAAGAAAGTTTCAGATATTATTTATCTCACTGGAATCAACAAATCTTTTCAACTACTTAAAATTGAACCAATATTTATAACTCACTTTTTGAATACAGGTAAGTAGCTCATTCTAATACATAGGAAGAAAAGCAATAATCCACAGATTAAATAAAACCCTTTAAAGGTGCAGGTGTCTTTGATCCTGACATAACATAATACCCTCTGAAACAACAGAAGTGTCATGCAAAGTAGTTATTTATGTTTCCATGGATTGGAGAAGTTAAAAAGTGCTGGGATTAAATTATTTCCTTACACTGGCTCTATCTTTTGATAAATAAAGTATGGCAAACTGAAACATATTTTATCATTGTGGCGCTATAGGTACACTTTTTCAGTGGAAAAAAATTCCAGTAGTGGCTATTTAATTGACAGAAAATAATTTCCTCATTCTGTCTAGACAAACCTCTCCCCAAACTATATTTTTGATATGGCATAATACCCAATATTGTCTGAAACTACACAAGGGAATGAGCTACTACTCACTTCTTTGGGTCAATAAAATGTAAAAAAAACCCAAAAAACCAAAAAAACAAACACTTGAGAACTTTTATGCAACGTTTAGCCTGGATTTCCTTAGTGTCGTGTTCCTAGTTCTGCCTTTTTGCCCTTTACAATATCATAGCTCCACCTGCTTTGGTAATTACACTGTTTCTGTACTTGTATATAGGCAGTGTAACATATCTTTGCCATGGATAATTAAGGACACTAGATTAATTTAAAAATTGAAACAAACAAACAAATTGCATTGATAAGAAAAAGGCCATGTTATAATTTTTCCATTATTTTTTCATGGTCTTAAATTCTTCAAGCAATTAGAAATCTAAAATATAGAAAAGTTTTAGGGCTAAACCAAAGCAACAGATTAAATAAGCATGTAAGCTTTCCTCCAAATTAGGTATCAACAATGAAATCATGCAGCTGTCTAAAATAATACAAAATTAATATTAATAAATAAAAACTTGAGATTTCTGAGAAAAAAATGCTGAATATTTTACCTCAGAGGAAGCAGATCAGTGCATAGTGAGGTGAAATCTAACACAACCCACCCAATACATTGGCATACCTACAGCATTTGAATTTATTTACAGTCACAGAATAACAGTGTGGTAAAGATAGATGGGGCAAGCTAGAGCAGACTGTTCAGGACCATATCCAGTTGCTTTATGAGGGTCTTTGAAGATGGGGAGACCACAGACTCTCTGGGAACCCTGTTTTAGTGCTTAGCCATCCTCACAGTAAAAAGAGTATTTCCTTAAGTCTAAGTTGAATATCCCATACTTCTGTGTTTTTGTTTTTTTTTTCCATTCTCGTCCTGACACTAAGAGTCTATCTCTGATGTCTTTCCTCCCACCAATCTGGTATTTATGCAAAAGATATTTAAAAGGTGATTAGACGTGATCCTGCAGAAAGATCAGCCATGTCCCTGAGGCACTTATGTGTACATCTCATTGAGGCCTATGGAATTGTGTATGTCCAGTACTCTTAAATGTTCCCTAATAGAATCCTCCTCCAGGCAAGGCAGATCCTTCTAGCTCCAGTCTTTCCCACTAGTCAGAGGGACATGGAATTGAGGAGAGTGGATTTTACTAGTAAAGACCAGAGAGAAGGTATGGACTACCTAGGATATTCCCACATGATTTTTCACTAGGTCCTCTGCTTCAGCAGCCCACATACTCTCCAGTCTACCTTTTGCTGCTGTTCTACCTGTAGATATCTTGTTGCCATTCAAAGCACTCATAAAATCAGTACAAGGTGGATTTTGTCTTTCCTAATTACTTTCCTGTAGTCTCAGACAGTGTATCTCTATTCCTTCTTTACCATGTCTTCCTGCTTCCCTTTGTAGTACACTCTCTATATTTGTCTTATATTTGTCTTCTCTTTTTT
>VWZN01010426.1:106276-117945 GCA_013396955.1 Regulus satrapa | reverse complement strand
TTTTTTTTTTTTTTTGAGCTTGAAGTCCCTCTATTAAGTTCTCCTTCTACATTCACTTTATTGACAAAGCTTCCAGCTCCTCACCTTCTATCAGGCACTTATCCCATCCTAAGCCTGTGGTCAAAAGTAATTCCCAAGTCCTTTTTCCAGAAGAATGCTATGTTGTTGATCCCATATGAGTCTTGAGCTTGTATTTGCCCTTTTCCAGCTTTTTCCCACTGTTTCTGCCATTTATGAAGGTAATTCTGAAATCCTGAATCCTGACCTTCAACATCATTCTAGATTCTCTCAGCTTTGGGCTATCATCCATCAACTAAGTCATTGATTAAATACTGGAGTGAAACCTGGCGCAGGATGAAATATCAACCTCCTTCCATTTTGACAGGGAACAACTGATAACTAAAAGAGGACTGTGGTTTTCAATGATTGTACATATCTTAGAAAAATATATTTGCAAAAATATATTAATGTGAAACAGTGCAAATACTAAGCTGTAACCTCACATCTAAATGTAAATATCTAGCAGCAACAAAGGGATGAATTTCTCTGAAAACAATGGATTAGATAAGCAGTGATTTAAAAAAAAAATATATATATATATTAATAGTATGCTAATTGTGTCTTAAAATAATTTATATAACATTTGAGGTATTAGACTTAAATAAAATTATGTAACTGGATTTAACTAACAAATTACAATCTTCTAGGAAAATAAAGTCATAATCCTCAAACTAAACACAGTATTTGCCACTATAAAATTTGAAGGTCTAAGTCTGTATAGTGTTTTGCAAAAATCTAGAAAATAAAATTCTGTTTTGTGTTTTGTAATGGTGTTAAGATGAAATGCCACAGAATTGAAAATGTAATAGCGTTTCAGGTTACTTTGTCTCTATATCCTTCTTCTCATTATACAAAGAAGATAATAACAGAGCAGAATTTAATAGAAAAATAACATTTTCCTGTGAAAGGATATGGCTGAAAAGTCATCTTGTACTATGCAATATAATGGTAGCTTAAACAGTATTTTAATTTAGTTCAGTCTGTAGCTTGTAACTTAGCAAGAGATTCAGTGGAAACAACAGATGCAGGAGGTTTAAAGTTAGGATTTATCTCATCTAACTTTAGCCACCTCAAAGTCAGTTGCCTAATCAGAATGAATTATTTAGGTGCTCTCTGTTGTAAGTAGAAGGAGACAATAATCTTTACTCCTTCCTAAACTAAGTAGGATTAATCCAACTTTATTAGTTATTTCTCTCAATTGACTAGCGATGGAATCTCTATACTCTCATTGAGACAGCGACAGTGAAGTGGACTAAATATTATATTATGCAAAGGGAGGGTAAATTTTGAGAATAAGAATGAGCTATTCTCACTTTACAAAATGAGAATCCCCCTTGAGTAAAACAGGAAAAACTCCAGGTTTGAATATGAACCTTTTAGTAAAGCCTATGAATTTGATACAGTTAACAATGTTAAAAGGATGGGATTTTATTTTAACAGCCCTTGCCTTTTATTTCTCTTTAATAAGTGAAATGACACTTCACAGTTTATATCCAGGACTGTGCCTTTCATGAGATACCTCAAAAGACATATTTATTCTAAAGAATTTACCATCTCACCTACAATGAAACAGTAAAGTATTTTTGCCATACCCCTAAATCAGTAAAATGCAGCTAAAATACTAGAGAGGTAGAGGAGTATGTTACCTCCATGCACACATCTTCTGTTACATAAGTTCTTCGGGACTTAATTTTCTGCATCGATTATGTTGTCTAAAACTAACAGCAATTATGACATTTACAAATACAATTGCATTTCTAAACTACCCTTATCTCAATCAGACTCAAGCTAGCAAAAGGAAAAAAAAATTGTGAGGGGAAATTGTGTAAGAATTGTTATACATAAATTTATACCCCCTTCTTGATAAATACCACTACACTTAGAGAACTCAGCCATTATGTAATAAGGCATATAAAATATAATTAGGTAATATTCCTTGCAATGTCCTTGAAATCTTTCCTCATCCTTTCTGGAAAGTTAGATGGCAGCTTGACATTTAGTTCAAGTATTTACTTGTGACACCTTGGAAAGTCTTGAGGAAAAAAAATGACACTTAATAGGTAGCTCCTGGTAAAAGTGACTGAATTGCAGGGTATTGCTGCTGATAATATGGATCTATTTACCCAGTACTTGGTTAGGAGGAGAAAGAGGGAGGAGGATTTGTCTGGGAGGATTGTCATCCTGAAACAAAGCTGCTGAGATGGAGAGAATTCAAAAGGTCAGTAAGGCATCAGGGGAAGTAATTGTAAGAGAGAAAACCAACCTAAACACACAAAAAAATAGCTGCTGCAAGTAAGCCCAGATCTGCCAGATGCTTATTTAAAAACAAGAAAAAAGTGAATAGATCCAAAAGAAAATTTTTAACTGTGACTCGTGGCGTATTTCTTTTGTTAAACTGAAAGATAATTAAGAAAATTTTTTGCATGACTTATGTTGACTAATAACAGCAAGGCTGTCACATAGCATGTAGACCAAGAGAATAGAAGGAGATAAAGATTTCACCAGTGTACTGAATTATACAGCTGTTTCCTATACAGTATGGTTGAAACTGAAAAATAAGGGATACAAGTCATGATCGAATTGGGGAACAAATCCTAATGTTTTTAGTCTTTTCTGACTTTATTCTTTTAGTCTCCTTTCTAGTCTCTCTTTGATCTAATTCTTAATTTATCTTGTTATCATTCTAAACTTTTCTCTCATTTTTTTCTTCAACTTGTAATTCAGCTTCACCCTTTCTTCTGCTGCTTTCATGATATCTGCCCACATCCTTACCTCCCATCTCTCTCTCTCACCACTGACATGTTCTTGTTTTTCTCCTTGTTACCTGGAAGTCCTGGTTTGTTTTGTCTCTGTGTTTGACTGTCTTCTTTCAGTGGGCTCTGTTTCTGGATGATGCTCCTCTGTTCCTGGACCCTGCTTTGGCCACCTACCCCTTCTCTCCTCAGACATTCTCCCCTTCCTCTGCCTCTACCTGATTTCTTCTCCCCTGCCACATATTTTTTTCTTCCTAGACTCCAAAAAGAGGAAGCAGTGAAATCACAGGGACAGTGTCCCTGCTCATAGTTACTGCTGAAACTTGGGGTTTCAGGGGGGACCAACCCAGTAGCAGTGAGATCATGTTTGGGTCCTGAGGAGATGCAGCATCTGCAGCAGCTCAGAGAGCACAACTCTCATGGAGCAGGCAGAACGTTTCCTCTCTGACCTCTGCTGCATACAACAAAACTGCTTAGAACTTGGCCACACGAAAGGTAAATTTCCACACCCACAATTAGCAGCATTCCCCAAATTAGCACCATTGTCTTGCCCATCCCAGATGTCTCAGGCCTTCTCTAGAACGAAGTGATACATAAAACTGTAAAGGTATGTGGAGTCAGAGATCATCTCACTCACTGAATCACCTGCTTAAGGACTCTATAAAAGGTATAAAAAAAAAATAAATGAAGACTACAATAAAGACTGGAATCCTTTAGCCATCAGTTCATTAAGTTCTCAGGAACAGCATTGAAGACAGTCAATCAGAACTTATAACAGATAAGAAGGAAAAAAAAAAAACAAGACTAACTTTAATATTACCAGATCTAAAGTGGGATAATTTGTAATAATTGTAATAGGTGGTCAGACAAGAGGCCAGCAGTGGAGAAAGTGAAGGATCAGAGTAGACTGACAAGAAAAAAAGCACAGGAAAATGGATTGGAGAGGGGGAAAAGGGTGGAAGTGAAAGAACAGATACATGAGTTGGGAACTGGAGAGGCAAGGATGTATGTATATTTCTATGTATGTGTGAGAAGTCAAAGTGCCACCAATGGAAAGACCTGCATGCATTCATTTTCCCCACATAAATATAATCCTTTGCCCATGTGTGTGCATGTGCCATTTGCTAGCACATTTTAAGCTTGACTAGGTGGCAAGCAGCAGCAGGAGACTCACACCAGGAAAAATTCATGATCTGAACTAGGAAAGGGGCTAGGAAAGGGGCTCAGGGTCCATGAAGGTATATTAGATAGAGACCATCCTAATGCTCTAGGAGTCTATGATTGTGGGTAAATGTGTGAGAATGAAGCTAGCAGAGGCAGCTGGCAGATGCTGTAGTTGAGTGCCTGGATTCTGCTTCTGGAGACAAGCTCCAAGGTCTTTGGGAAACACTTGGGAACTGTCTGACAAACTTGAGGGAGGTTAACTGTCCTGGAGGAGTTGCGCTGCCAGGTGGAGGAGTTAAAGGAAGAAGTGAGCAGGAAGAGCCGCATTTGCAAAGGTTAAGGGGAGAGAGGATTAGCTCTGAGACTCCACAGCTTGAAGTGCTAAAGCACTTACCTGCAATAGAGAAGCAAGCAGTATCCTACCCCACTATTAAGGTAAGAGAAACCTCTAGAGATGGGGAAGACTGGCTCTGATGATTCTAAGAGTGAGGCTCTTGCCCCACCCAAAGGCTTACACCTGTGAAATATGTTTACCACCCTCAAAGGTAAAGGGAAGGCTGGCATACCTACAAGAAAATGACCTGGTTCACTTACCTCTAAACTTTTCAAACTACCAGGAAGAAATAGCAACTCACCATAAGAGGTGACTCGATGCTGCAGGAGTCAGAGACACAGGATTACCAGCCCAAGCAGTGATTTGGAGTTTGCTGCTGCAGGAGGTCAGCATCTGAGATGTTGTGGATCAATGTTGCCAAGGTATATGTCTGAGTTTTGGAAATGGGTTTGGTAGTGGATTTGGAAGAGGAGCAACATGGATGTTGCTAAGGACAATGCTGGTCTGTTTACCCGGTCATACTGCCTTAGTGTGTGTGTCTGTGGGCTACACTGTCAGCACTGCTGCTCCCTGAACCTGCAACCAGCAACAGCAGCAGCCACCTGCATGAGAGTGCGATGGAAGGACCCCCAAATTCCCCAAGTGCGCCCAGCTGGGCATCTGCATTCAGGAAAGAATTCAGAAGTCTGTTGCATCTGGCTGTTCCAGCTTTTCAAAAGCTCCTTTGCTAAAAGCTCACCCCTTTTATGTCTATAGAAGTGGGAAAAAAAAAAAAAAAGCCTCTAATAATATTTTGGCTTTGTCAAAACATAAAGTGACATAATTCACTTTAAACAGTTTTTCTTAAACAAAGTTAGAAGCAGTGGAGAGGAGAGAGTATGACAGCTTTATTTTTTTCCTGCTTATAATGTCATTAATTGTCTCAGAATGCAAAATGCATTAATTGTCCTTCTGTTTCAACAGAGACTATTACACTCTTTTATACTTCTTATGGTAAAACAGTTTTAAGATACTAAGTGAATGATTATTTGAAGATTTCAGACAGAAAGGGTCTCAGTAAAAAAAGACCTCAGATAACTTCAGTAAGCAACTCTTAGTACTTGAGAATTAAGTGATCCATCTCATGTAGGTTTTTGTTTGGTTTGTTTTGTTTTTATGAAGCCTGTAACTGTATATTTCTAGAACATGAAATCAATGCTTCTGCTAAATAAAGGGAACTCTAATTACTGGTTTTTATGTTGACAAGGAAAATTATTTCTGAGGGAAAAAAAAAAGCTAGATTAATTCTATTTCTAGAATAGGGAGGGAAAAATGAGTTGATATGTGGTGGCTTCTGTCTGGTGTTCATTGTCTTTTTTATCAAGTGGATGGCAGGTAGGTAGATTGATAATTTGATCCCATCAAGAAGTAGAAAAAACAAGCAACATCACCCCATCCAGTGAATGAAACAAGTAGATAGGGAGAAGAGGCAGGTGAGAGAGGAAATAAGAGCAGTCTTTTACAGGATTATGGCTGTCAGAATTTAAAATCAGTTTTGTACAGTAAGCCTAAGGCTGACTCTCAGGTTGAGGAGCTGCACCATGTGTACAGTATTATGAAGCATGTCACATCCACACCGTTTTACTACTTGCACTACTTCTAGGTTGAATGAATAACCCCCCTCTCACCATAAACTTTTGAGAATAAATTGCACAGATAAGACTTGCTTAATTTCTTTCAAATGAGAGGTGTTATCTTCTAATCTTCTCTGTTTGCAAAGAAATACCAAGAAATCTGACCCTCTTTTGGATTTTATGCTTTGCCTACCTGCTGGGCTCTACTGTTGACAAGCTTGCTGAAATTACATTTTCTTTGGTTGGGAAAGTAATGTGTTGCTTATATCAGGGCTGTGACTGAAACCCAGCACATCAGAGAAGCATGAGAGTGCTGTGAAGTAATCATAGATTAAAAAAGGACATATTTGTAAACAGGTTGTGTGAGCCTGTTGGTTTTCATACACCTGTGGAGAGAGAATGAATGCCTTATAAATAAAGCCAAAGGGAAAGATGTTAAACATCCTGTATTTACTTTGCAAATATATGCATCTAAAAATGAATTTGCATTTTCTGTGTTTACCTCTATATTATTACATCAAGATCACTTTCTGCAGTACACTACAAGATAAATGAAGTGTACCACCAAAAATGAAGGTAGTCCCTGAAACTTTTTTTTTCCAGCAGTGAGGTCCATGCTGATTTTTCAGCATATCTATGTATATATGTGCCAGATAAATGTTGTTGGTTTGTTTCAAGTGAAATGAAAAGTCATTGTGTCCCCTTACCCACATCTTCCATTCCCAGTCTGCTCATCTTACATCCTCAGGAAAACAAGACTGTCATATCTGAGAGACAGAGACCTCCCCAAATTTCTCTCTGCCCCTTGATGAACAGGGTGTGAGGGCTCTGCTCCAGAGCACCCAGCAGGATACCTGAAACTCAGTTCTGAGCATGTTTCCTGCATGGTTCATGAGTTGGTGTGATATGGTAAATACCATATCATTCTGTTGTGTGGTTAAGCTCCCAACAAGTGGATGTAGGTTAAATATCAGCAAAACTCCATTATTTCATTGGAATTCATCATATTTTTGAAATATCAGAGATTTCCAGGGCCTTTTATGTCTTTCTCTATTTGTCTTCCTTGCTCCTGTTCCCCTCCTTTCTACACAACTTTGTATTTCTTGGGATACATGAAAGGGAATTTACAACTTCATAATCCTTCTTGCAGGGCTGTTTTTCTTCTAGTCAGTAAAGGAAAAAGAGAAGATTTCACCTTAGAGTTTATTTGTAGGGGCCAAGGATACTGGCTGCAGCAGCTGCATTTTCCAGTATTTTCTTTATCATGGCTTTGGGAGAGTTTCTCTCTGGTCAGATTAAAAAGTTTTGGTCTTCCTTTATTAACACAAGCCTCCTACTGTTTTCTGATATGCAAAGTTCTTGCAGCTGTCATCTAGGGATAAGGAAGAAACACAAAGCTTTCTCTAAAATTATTTTAAAAGTATTTCTGTAATAAACTTCACATAATCATTTTGAATCCTAAAAGAAAATTGGTTTTGGCTATTCCTTTTAGTAATGTATAAAAATTGTCATTGTAGCAGAGGGTTTCTCTTCACAAAATAAATGATCATAATGGCTTCTTTATAAATGCTTATTGCATTGCATTACAGGAGAGCCTCTTCTGAGATAATGTTACATGAAAAAAAAAACTTTTGTGATTTTAGTTTTAGAGATTTAAATGTCAGCCTTCATGAAAAGTGTTTTTTATAAGCTGAAAAAGGCAACAGACCCTTCTATCAAGTGACCTCAAATGGAGTTCTTTGCAGAAAAGAAAAAAAAAGTACATCTTAAATGTTAAAGTAAAAGAAAATTAATTGATTATATTTGAAAAGTTTAGGGTTTTTCTTAAAGTTATCAAATAAATTTCTATATTACTTTCTACCATGCAGCCTTATAGATTGTTTGCAAATATCAGTTATACCTGCATGCTGATGAAAAGGAAAGTAAATAGTCCATTCCTAATATTATTATCTTGATACAAGTGGATTTACACATCAAAGAAAAAGTTTAGTGAGTGTTAAAAGACATTGGTTGCACTCAGATATTACACATTAGCCCAAACCTAACCATTTAGAGTGTCCTCTGACCCAGAAGTAAAAATTCACTATTAAATGTACCATGCTTCTGGGTTAATGCTTATGTCATGGTCCTTGGAGGGCTGTAAATGAACTGGTTTTCAAGCTAAAAATTAGAGCTGGAATTGAGACTGGGTTTGCTTCTCAGGAGGCATGCTTCATTTCAGCAGGGAATAGACAAGCAGCAACCACTAGGTCACTGGTTACATAAACCTATAGGGCCAGTTTTGCCCAGCTTGTCCCTTCTCATTTACACATGACATAGGAGGAAAGGTATTTTATTACATAAATAGATGATTCCACCTCTTGGCAATACTGTGCATCATAACACCTGTCAGTGTTAAATGCCATGTTTGAAAATGAACTAGAAGCTTCATGAATGAAAATTCCTTGACATTCACATACACATTTGCTGTGATAACCAGTGATGGTAGCAAGGAGGTTGAGACATCTTTTGCAGTGGCCCTGTCTGCCTGGCTGTGAATCTGCTACAGCACATGAGCCACGGAGAGCAGGAAGCTGAGGGGAGGCTACACTCAATCTCTGTCACTAGAAATCAGTTAGAAGCCTCAGGACGGAAGTCTGTGTAAACTCAAACAATGAAAGTGAGAGGTATGAGGACAGTTAAGACACTAATTCACAAAAGGGGAAACAAATCTTCATCATCATCTAGGGCAAGCACGCTGCAGCAATTGCAGTAAACTGTATTTTTGCAACCTCCTTTCATAGAACATCCTGACTCTCCTTTCTTCAATGCAGAATTTTTTGAAATCTCTCTAATTTTCAAATAAAGCTTTTCCTAGTCCAGTTCTGTTTAGGGTATTGTGCTGTGAAGTGCAAAATGTACATTTGTTTGAATATTTTTTCCTCTTAGTCTCAGATCTTAGGATAATCCTCTCTGTTCACTATGTATACCCATATACAAGAGAAAGCAAAAGAAAGGTCCTACAGGCACAGGAAATGCTCCTTCCTGAAATAACTCCTCTCACTGCCACAACTAGAGAAAAACACATGGTAATTGAGAAAAAAAATTGTAATTCTATTTCATTGGATAGTTTCATTGATGTAATGATTGACAAAGTAAAATTAACAAGATCAATGAATATATTTGTAGATGTCAAAATGGTCTTGATATGATGAATCTTCTATCTCTGGAGAGCCAGGATAAACAGCAAAGTTGACAACACAAACCCTCTCATAATATGTCTGTTTCCATGGTATTATCAAGAAAAGTTCTAGTAACTACCTTTTCTGAATGCAGACAGTGGAGACACATAGTTTTGTGGACTTCCTCAACGCTCAGTGGTGACTGAAAACATCTCAGTAGAGTATTCAGATGACCTACTGGACACAGCTACCTCAGGGGTGATGAATCCCCAGACCTCTGCATGCAGCACTTCACTACCACTTGGGGCAGCTTAGGTAACTTACACTGGAAATTCAACTTTTTAATGCTTGCAGTTAAGCGACCTGAATCCCATCCAAAACGAATACTGGAGTCCTGATGAACTCAAGGAGAATGCTTATGCCAGCATTTCCCTGTTAATTCCACCACTTGCAAAATCAGATCTTGCTTAGTGAAAGAGCACATTGTGGTGTATTTAGAATTCAAGGCCCCATATGAAGATGAGAAAGCCTCTTCTTTGGCAATATGTCTGTAACTGCATTTTATGCCAGTTAGTCTTAATCTTACTTGCCTATATTAGTTTATGGTCATAATAAGATATTGATACATTTAACAGCAGCTGTTCAGAATTTCATAACTATCACAAATGCCAGCCACTCTTTAAAAACAAAAACAGAACCAAAAGACATATAATATAAAAGATATATAATAGAAAGATTTCTAATGTTTAAAAAAAATTAAAGCAGTGTTTTAACCTCTAAATTGTGTCTGTCAGGACCTGCAGTATATTTCTATAAAGAATACAGTTAAATATAATCAGTTATACAGTTAAAGTACAGTTAGTTATATTCTTAAATAAGAATAAATAGTAGAAAAAAAAATTCATGCCAAAAAATCCACAAATTGCAAAATTACAAGATATATGAGAAGTCCTATATATATTTTCTCAGGATTAAAAAAAATATTATCCAAGTCCTATAAAACCTTTAAGTCTTTTTCAGTAATAAAAAATCCCTAGCTTTTCAAAATATTTTTCCAACTGAAAATAATCAATCACCTGATGAAATATACCAGTCATGTCCAGTGTATATTGTTTAGTGAGAATAGGCCAGTCTCACTTATGATTATGTACAAAAATAGCTTATTAATATAATCTCTGTATGTACATAACCAGAGCTATTAAGATAGCAGATTGCCAGAAAACAGAGAATCCATTTATTTATTTGTTTTCCCCCCTAGGAATCCAGATGGATGATGGCTTCCTCTGTGGAATCATTTTATCCTGCACTCCCGGATAAATTCTGCCTTTCTCTATCACATAACCTAGAAGATTAAGTGATCTGCAACAGAATCTGTAACTGTACTATTGAAGTATCCATGCAGAGGACAATCTTAATGATAGCAGGTTTCCTTCAAGAACATGTATGGGTCATTTACTTTTACAGGTTTTTCACTTGTTAGACACTTGCAGTCATCATTACAGATGTGCTTGTGAGCAGATGTTATCCCTGTTAACACATTAGCTCCCATGAAAGTACTGACTGTTCAGTGAAAATGTATTTGGGTTGTCATCCAAACACAGGGAGGAGCCACAATAATTTAGATAGGATCAAATATGTGCTAACATTTAAATATGTTTATATAGAGAACAATTATCCAAAAGACTGGCTAAAGAAACAATTTCTTTGAAAGTAAAAGGTTGGAAGATTATTTATTACCTGTTTGGAAAGGGTATTTTTTTTTTTCCAAATCTATTTTTAAAAGGTTATAGTATATAGGAAATATCGTTATTTATATTTTGATAGAAGAAATTAGGCAATATATTGTCACAATTTTTCATGAAGTAACTCTTATGTGGCTTAGCATTTACTGAAAACATTATTTCAGTCTATTTGGCCATAGCAGACTGAAGCCCTCTATACTTACACTCCAGGTAAACATCACAAGCTCAAGTTTATTGATTTAGCCATTATTGTAGCCCTTATCTATCCATTTCTAAGTAACTGCGTATGGGGGAGCAGGATATAGGGACACTGGGTGTGGGTACCAGGAAAAGAGTGAAAAAAGGCATAGCTTATACTTGAAAACAGAGTTGAAGTAATTAATTTTTAAAGAAATTTACATATCAAATTCTATTTCCCAGACTTTAGTGGAGTTACAAGAACATTTGTTGCATGTAAAGCGATATATTGGATGTAGTCCTGACTCTTCTTATGTTACAGAGCCAGGGGCAATAAGATACAATAGGAAATTCTCAATGTACTAATCTGCAAACAAAATGAACTTATCAAAATAAAGAAATAAATGAAATGGAAACTTCAGCACTTTTAATCTTTTAATCAAAGGCTTAGTGGCAGAATGTTATAATGAAGACCCCACATTAACATGTCTTCATTACTTGAATGCTAAATTAATTAGTGTTACTATGAAGTTATATAAATTCTTTAAACTAGTCCTGTCAAAATAAATTAATATAGTATGTTCTGTGATACTCTAGCACTTTATTCCTTTCCCCCCCCCCCCCCCCCCCCCCACTATTTCTTCCCCCTTCTCCCTCTTTTTTTC
>VWZN01010426.1:84411-106261 GCA_013396955.1 Regulus satrapa | reverse complement strand
CACTTTGCCTGTTTGTGTGCTTGCTAGCTCTCAGAACTGTTAGATCACATTGGAATATCACATTGCTTCAATGCCTGTCAGTGTTAGTCAGTCTCACTAAGCTTAGTGGGGGTCTGAGTGTGCACTCAATGTCCCAGTATCAGTGGAAATAAGTAATGTTCGATTGTTACAGCTAATTAGCCTGCAAGCATTGCAGAGCAGGTCCTGTCTTTGATGTGATTGTACAGCACTTAACACAATGGGGCATCTATTCTGATTGGATTATCTCCATCAGTAGCACAGTTCTCTAGTGAATGCAACTATTGTAAATCTCTGCCATGTGCTAAGCATATTTTATTTTAATTACCTCCTCTTAGAAAGTTCTAATATGTGGAAGACATTAGATAAATAAAGTATGAACTATAAAATCTGTCCCATAGCTGTTATCAAGAATTGTGGCAATATTTTTAGATCATTTTGTTAACACTCAAAAGATAAGAATATAAAAAATATTTAAGTGGCAATTTAATATATTTATTTAGTGTATACACACATTCATTCATATATATGTACATATACATATATACAGGTGTATTTCTATTTATATGTACTTATGTAAAAACTTTAGGCCAGACTGTAATCTGCTAGTTCAAACAGATGACCACCTGGCTGGGAGCTCCATCAGAAATGACATTTTCTGTAAAACTGACAGAGCAGATGCTCCAAAGCAAGCAAAAAGGAGAGAGGAAAATATTGCATGGCTCAAGGAGTGTGACAGTGAATACCTGACAAAATAGAGAATACCTATGACAGCCTTTCTTTTAAGGTATTGTAATTCTACTCCTCTCAACATGTGGTCCTGCCCAACAGCCATATTGTAGAAACACTGTAAGTATTTATTACAACAGCCATGAGTGTAAAAAGCTCAGTAATGGCCATTCCTGAAGTATACTGAAGGTACCCTTCAGTTTTTATGGCACTCTCATATAAGGGACATATAAAACATTGTAGTTGAACTTGATCTGCAATAAGGTAAAANTAAAGAAAAGAAAAAAGAAGAAAATTAAATGAAAATTAAATGAAAATTATTGAAGAAAATTAAATGTTTCATGTCTATGTGCATCATCTGCATTAGAGAAATGTTCAGTAATGTATCTTAGTGACTTTATTCAGTACTGGAATTCCACTGGATAATTATGTGCCAAGTGAGAGTACTGGGGAAAGGGCAATATCCTTAAATTATAATGCCTCTGTTTTGTTTGGTTGGATTAATTCCTATTAGAGTGTGCATGTGTGTTTAGGAAGGAAGCTGCTGATATGTTTCTCAGCTCTTCATTAATCCCAACTTCAAAGTCTCAGAAAAGCCTAGTTGCCTTTTTGTTTTTCCTTTTTGTTATTGGTGATACAGCAAATACTGCTGGCCAAAACATGACTGTTCATTGTCAACTGCCTGCTGATGTGAAAGGAAAATGCTCCCCCTTCCACAGAGTTAAATGCCGAACCATCTCACTGTCACTTTGACACCTTCACAGTGCATACACATAACCTCTCACCTGACTATGCACTTTAATAGCAGATTAAATCAAAGCCCTCTTTCATGGGGGCAGTAGGACTCTGCAGTCACAGAGTGGTAGACTCAAAAGCAATTTTCTCTGTACCAGAAAATGAATTTGTGGGGAGTCCCTTCATTTGTCCAAGCCCTTGGAAAATAGAATTGCAGCAATACATTTCATGCTTTTTATTTGTGTGACACAGTGAAGGGACAGTTGCTTCCCAAAAGCACTGTTTCAATCTGTTTGTTTGGAGACTCAGCCCTGCATTGCTACCTGCCTGGGAATCTCATCCCAGACAGTAAGAGCACAAGATTTCTTTCTCGTGAAAGTTTGTATTCTGCAGAAATTGATAAATATCTCAGAAAAGACTGGCATGCTGTAATGCCACGTTTTGCTCAGTTTGAACCCTTATAACAAATAAATATTAAAAGTCATACCAGATGTCTGCTTAAAATCCAGGGGCTCTGTTGTGAATCTTATGTAAGGTTCAGCACTGCTTGTTCTCACAGTTGACTGTGAAGTGAGTCTGGCTCCCAGCCAGGTCTCTCACACAATGATTAACCTGAGACTACACGGCACCATCTGGTACTGTCTCAGGTAGGAAGGATATAAATGACTGAGTAGTTACACTTTTCCCTCTGTAAGCAGAGTAATATTTGAGAGATGGCACCTTTACCAGCAGAACTGCCATGAAATATTTAATGTACAGATAAAATTTGCCCTCAGTACTAAACTTCCTTCCCAAAATTTTTCTGGAGGTCTTTGCTTCTTGCTTTGGTTTATGTACTCTTTATGTCTCCTGTCTCTCTTCTCCCATTCCACCCTTCCTCCTTCTTACCTTGTCACTCTTTCCATCCTTTATTTCTTTCCTTCTTTTTTTGCTTTCTCTTTAAGTTTTGTTCAATCTTACCTGAAAGTTTATCTTGAGTCAGGGAGCTTGATTATCTCTTATAGAGACCTAGATCTGCCCTGTTTTCTGCTTTCTTACTGGAGAAGTATTTTTGTGGGAGCTTTCGTTAAGTTAGCAGGTGAAGTGAACAACCAGCTCAGAATGAGTCATAACTCTTGGGGCTGACATGGTAGAAACACCCCATTTTTTAACAGAAAACAGAAAAGAAATGTTTACTCAAAACAGCAATGCTAAAGGGAGAAAAATGTAAACAAAAAGAATCCTAAGCTTCCTTTTTTTTCCCTTATCTCTTTATGCCTTGGGTGGTCATAATTTTTTTTAGTGGTATAACAATACCAGGACATCATCCTTTGCTGTCCTATGTTTTAAAACACAAAGGCTGAACCTCTCATCCTGCTCCGTGCTTCTGATTAATCTCTTCTAAAATAGCCCTTAAAAATCAAAAGGTGTGAACTATTAGAGTCACAAAATGTGAAATAGTAGAAGTGTGGAGTCCAAGGAGCCTGCCAGGAAAGAGGCTCCTGCCAGTAACCTTCCATGTCCTGGAAGGGAAAGTGCTGAGTTGTCTAAGTAGCACCTTAGTCAGGGCTACAAAAGGCTTCTCCCCAGATTTCTTTGCAGCCCTTATGTTAATTTACCAGTTCTTTATCCCTTGTTGGCCCATTGGCCCAGACCTTTTATCCTTTTATGGTTGTACCCCAGAATGTTCCTTTCCCCATAGCTCCAAGTTTGGTCATGTATGCTGCCTTTTTTACCCCACTGGTCCCTTCCTTCCCTTGCCCCGTCTCTGCACCGCTTTCCCTTGTCCCCACTGGACCACATTCTACTCTGCCCCTTCCTAGCCCATATTTAAACCTAACCCTCCTTTGTCCCTTGTCTTTTTTTCCCTGGTCTCCTTTGGCTGTGGTTCTAATAAACCTACTGGAACTCCCTACAAAGACCCTCCTGTCTTTACTCTTTGGCCCCGGTGAGCTGGCTGTGGCTGGTGCCTGCCCATCCGCCTCCTTCCTGCAGATGCCTTGAGGGAGGTGGCGGCCAACTCACCATTGCACACACACCATTACACCAAGTAATTGAGATTTCCTGGATTCCACAGGCCTGGCTTCCTGTAATGCCCCCTCTGAGGTTTAAGTGGTGGTTTGGCAACTACTTCTCCAGCCATCAGCAACTAAGAAGAGTCTTCCTACAGAGGTGGAGCTGATTCAGTCTCTAAAATACTTCTCATTGCTTTTTTTCTCCCTGTGCCTGTGTGTTTCATGAGCACAAAACCTGAAATAAGAGCAGACTTACATGTTCACAGGCCTTGAACCATCATTTCTAACCCTTCATGAGAACCAAAACCCATGGAAATGAAATTAAAATAATGAGGATAAAGACTACTATAATGGAAAATTTATGGTAGATAACAATATCCCAAGAATGTATCTAAGGCACAAAACCGGCTCAGACATAGCCTGAAAACTGGATACTATTAAATATCTATGAAAGCTTGGTTCTTTTTTTCTCCACAATTTTTCCAAAGTGCCATCACTTTCATAGCTATTTCTGCATACCCTTTTAAAAAATATAATTTATTATTTTAAAAGCACTTGAATTTTAGAAAAACCAACAGTTCTCAGTAGACTTATTCTGGGTGTTTTAAATTAACAGCTTGCCAAAAGTTTGGGCAGGTATGGTTGGGACTCTGTTCTGCTCTGGCTGCCACAATCAACTGGTCAGATACTTTGACTTCTGCTCCTAGAGGTTCCTTAAGCCAGGAGGTACCTTTGAGAGATATGTTGAAGGCAGCTAAAGACTCCTAAACCAGTAAGGTAATATATCAAAATTGGTTGTGAAGCTGGAATCTGAATAGGCATTCCTAACAGACAGGGAGGAGCCCCATACCACAGCAGGGTAGATGGAGCAGTTCCCAGTTTCCCAACAAGACTATCTGTTCATATCAAGAAAACATTTAATTGTTTTCAATTATTTTATTACAAGCTGAAATTTTTCAAAAAGGTATTGTAGCACTGGATAGGATTCGGCATTGTAGACCACAAAGCAAGTGTTGTACTTGTACCTGGATGATGACAAGAAATTGAGGAAATGTTTACAGAGGTGTAAGGGATTGTCACTATGTTTAATGGACTGGAATTAAGAACAGTCAGATGTAAGCGGAAAAGGAACAAAAACTTCCTAATATTGATATGTCTGATAATATAGAAGAGATGCCAAAGGGAAGTTGTAAAAGAATGATCAGTGCTAAAATCCAGAATATAATGATGAATTCTTCATTGCCAGCAACATGAACTAGGCAGCCCAACAGGGTTTGTCTATCCTTGGCTTTCATTATTCTATGGTAAAATTAGAAGGCAAATAAGCAGAATTGTTCAAGACAGCCTTATCTTTTATTGCCAGTAGGAGAATGCTTACCCAAGCTAATCATGCTGCAATATAACTTCAACATCTTATATTGGATATTATTATAGGTACATATCACTATAACATAGTGCTTTCATTTTGAGCCCATCATGGTGCTGTAACAGTTTTCTAGCAAAACATGTTAAATTTAAAGGGGAAAATGAGTGGGAAGTATAATACTCAATTATCTCTACCGTGGATTCAGTTTTAGGGGTTTTATTGTTAGACTTGTTTTTTCTTACCAGTTCACAACAGCAGCTGGGATTTACTCTGGGTGTGTGTGATTTTACTTTGAGGGTCTCCAGAGATTTTAAATCCAGTCAGCCTTTCCTATACTGTGGTATTTATTTTGCTTGTCTGCTTCTCTGTGGTTTTTAATTTCATTGAAGTGAATTGCTGTTTAGATCAATGATTTGCAAATGTCAGTATATTGATAGGGTGTTGGGGTTGAATAAAAAAATTCAGTGAGATTTCATGAGTTGTGGGGACACTGACTAGCTACAAAATGTGTCATTACTAAACCTCAAGCAACTGCATCTGAGGTGGCAGAATAGAAACTTTAAAACCTTTGAACACAATACTCAAAATTAGATTCAGATTACACAGAAAGGGTAATGCTCCTTAAGTTGTTCATCATGTTCCTAGGGGAAATGCCTGTATGGAGTCAAAGATGTATTGTTTTCTTGACTGCTGATTATTTTTGAAAATAAATTTATTTGAAGTGTCAGTAATTATTTATGTAAAAAGGAGCTCCTTGTTCATTGAGGAATTAATCCACCATTGAATCCAGATCCAACCAGCAATTACACAAGTATTTCTGTAGGGATTAAAAATAATTTAGATCCTAGATGTACCCCTTAAAAATAATATATCATATCATATCATATCATAATGTTGGCCAAAATCCAAGGCTGGCAGACTGAGGGTCAGAGCACTGAGGTCTTAAAAAATATGAACTCAGAGTTGCAGTTGTTACTCTTCTTCCACATGCCCACACCTGCTTCAGATTTCTCAAGTAAGGAATAGCCAAACAAAAGCTTGTTCATTTCTCTGGGTCTCAGAGAATGTGATTTTCATCTGAGAAGAGTTTTAGTCTCTCAGTGTTTCATTAAGAAAGCTTACCATGAAAGCCCTGTCCTAAAGGATGCAATAGATATGCCTAGATAAAATTGGATAAGATCTTATTTTTATTTTTTTCTTCTGGTAAATTTCTCTCTTCTACAAAATTTCTGTCCCAATGTGCATGCCAGTTGGCCTTACTAATCCAGAAACAAAAGGCTTTTCTGAAATTCAAGTGTGTCTTACTGCTAATAGATCTTTCATATGAATGAAATATGATTTATTATATTTATTGATATTCATTATATGATCTTTCATATAACATGGTTTAAAAACCAGGTTAAAGAGCGGTCCAGAAGGTGCATCTGGTTTCTATTACACCCTTTTACATTCAGCAATCACCAGCGAGTAATGTGAAGGCGACTGCATTTATCTGTAAACAAGCTAGGGCCCTTTCTACTCTTTCAATGGGTTATTTAAATGTCTAGTCTCTCTGAGTCCTCTGAGACATTATATGAATACACCACTGTCGTGGTTTTGGACGACAGGTATCTGCTAAAGTCTCTCTTGGAAAAAATAGAGATTGCCAAAAACCAAACCTCCCTCCCTCCGGATTATTTTGATTTCGAAATTAATGGGCTTTCAGGCAGAGGTATGGGAAGAAGGAATAACTGTTCTTTACTANCTCTTTGTCTGCTTTGGCCCAGAGTCTTTGTTTTTCTTAAGTACTAACATTAGCGCTCCTAGGAGAACAATGGTAAAAAATTCTACAGATAAGATAGAAAGAGAAACCAACCCCCAACAACCACTACTTCAAATGGAACAAAATAAGATTTTACAAAACCTATTTGAATTATGTAAAATATACACACAACTTCTATGACTGCTGTATCGAGTAGTTTTGATTAAAAATTTAAACTGAAAAGTTCATATTGATGCCTTATTCTTGTAGATGTTATGCTTCATCTAATACAGAAGACTCACAGTCATAGAACGGTCTCTGTTGAAAGGGACCTTAAAGATTATCTAACTCCAAACCCCTCTGCCATGGGCTGAGACATTTTTCATTAAACTAGGACGCTCAGAGCCCCATCCAGCCTGGCATGAAACACTTCTGGGCTGGAGTAGAGATGCAGAACCACCTCTCTTGACCTGCTGACCACACTGTTTCTTATGTAGCCCAGGCTTTCTGGGATGCAAGTGGGCATTGCTGGCTCATGTCCAATCCCCCATGCACCAGCACCTCTCCTGCACCTCAGCTCCTTCTGGGCAGGGCTGGTCTTGACCTGTCCACCCTCCTCCAGCCTGTGTTGATACTGGGGGTTGCCCTGACCCAGGTGCTGTACCTTGCACTTGGTCTTGGTGAACTTAATGAGGTTCCCCTGGGCCCACTTCTTGAGCTTGTCGCTCTGGATGGCATCCCATCCTTCAGGTGTGTCAATCACCCTGCTCAGCTTGGTTTCATCTGTAAATTTGATAAGGTTGCACTTGATATCTTCAATAATGCACTCAATCATTCTATGTAATTAATTAAAATATTAAATAACAATGGTTATAAAATATTAAATAAGAATGGTTCCAGTACAGTGCTCTGAGGGACACCACTTGTCACTGATGTCCGTTGTGGCTTCAAGCCATTGTCCCCTGCTCTCTGGATGCAACTGTTCAGCCACTTTCTTATCCATCTAATAGTCCACTCATCACATCCATCTCTCAAAGAGATGTGGGGGGCTGTGTCAAAGGCTTCACAGAAGATGCAAAGTTATACTGGGGTCTGAATTAGATGAGAACTATAGAACTGACAGTTAATTATTTTTTCATTTATTTCTACTGTCATTCTAATCCTACCTGAAGTCTATTGCAACCGGGAGAAAAACTATGCTATCAGAAACTATAGAGCTACATAATTCAACTGTAATAATTTATGGGGATAATAACCAGGAATGACTCAGCATTGGTTAGTTTGGATCACCATCATAATGCCTCCTCTTCCCATAGTACTGCTCTCTACAAGCACCTGCAGGTGTCTGAAACTTTGGTGGAGCAAGGGAGAGTGTGAGCATTTGGGGAGAGGCATCAAAGCCTGACTTAATCTCTTTACCCAAATATCTGTCCAGACTGCTCTTGAGAATTTGAAGGAGAGGTGTAGAGGTGGTGGGAAACAAAAGGTCGCTATAGAAGTATAATGGAACTAAATTACTGGTCCCAGGCACAAAACTAGTCTGGGCAGAACTGCAGTTCTATATTATTTACATAATAGCAAGTTCAGTAACATTAACATTGTTTAGACCTTAATACACTTAGAAGGGCAGTAATCCCAAACATAAAAGTATATATGTATGCATACACACAGCAGTCTCTTTGTCTCCGCACACACCTTTGTGGTTATTGTTGAATATATGTATATCTACTCAGCATATACATATATATACATAAAAACCCATCTTCCTATACATACAGAGATTAGGCCTGAGATCTACTCCAAACAGAAATATATGCACAACCTTAGCTAATACTTGTGATAAGATGTTAAGCCCAGCTGGACAGGAACAGAAGAGAAGGGTTGTAACTGTGATCCATTGTCCTGTATCATCTCTGTAGAGATAGAAGAGCAGTGTATCACAGCTTGTAAGAAAACTTACAATGCATAGAGAGTATTTGAAGAAAACATCAGCTAAGTAGTTCTTTTCGAATGTTATTACGTACAGAAAGTTGCCAGTATGATAAGAATTTAAAATCCTATTAGGCAATTGAGATTTTTTTTTCCTGTAATTTGACATGAAAGTCTTTTTGTTAGTGACTTTCATATTGTATTAGCTATAAAGGGAGAATGGAAAAGTAGGCTCTGGCTCTGAGCCAAGTCTGAGATGCAGTCCTACCACAATAAATTCTAGGGTGAGTGGCAGAAGCATGCAAATGAGCCAAGAACTCCGATGAGCAGATGTGGCACACACGGGCTGATAGGAAAGTGTGGTGTTAACCTCCTACTTTTGCTATGGAAAAATTGCTTGAAATCTGGGGGGCAGAACTGGTGGCAGGTTGGAGAATGTCAGTTTCACGTTATTAAGGATCATTCTTACACAAATCCTCTATTTTCTCAATTCATGGGTATAATTCCATCTTCCCATTGTAATTTGCTTCAGGCGGCTTACTGTCTAATATTTCTGTTTTTTAGAAACCTTAAATATTTAGCAGAATACTGTATCACAGCACCTTGTAATCCTTCTTTGTGTGAGAGGAAAGAGAATAAAGTTTTTTGCATTGTCTAAATTAGGCTTTAGGATTATGTATCTTTTGAAGGAGTAAGTGAAAAGATAGAATCTAAAGATTATGATTCTAGTTAGTAAATCTTTCTAGAGAAGGCTTTCTAACTCAAAACCAAAATCCATTTCAAATTAAATTTTGCAGAGAAAATTATACATGAAGAAAAAAAAGTGTTTATTTACGCATCCAATGCTTAATGAAAACATCAGTCTTGGGTAGGTATGGATGTACCAGTTTTCTTGGTTTATGGGGGGTTTTTTGTTGGTTTTTGGTTTGGGTTTTTTTTTTTGTTTGTTTGTTTGTTTGCTTTGTTTTGTTATGTGTGCATTGCAGCATTTATAAAGCTCGTCTTCCTAGAGCCTAGAACATAAATTCACAATTTAAGTGGCATAATGAACAGATTTAAGCAATTCAATTGTTATGCCACTAAACCTTAATGTAAAATTATACTGCTGAAAGTGAAAAGAGCTCAGAGGAGACAACAGCCAGCATTTTTTTGGTAATCAAGGTACTGTACTGATATACTGATAGTGACCTGAATGCATGATACAGGACAAGTATTGAAAAACAATTTCTTCTGCTTTGTCTACTTTCAGAAATGACACATTTAAAACAGTATCATGTAGTTACAAAATCAAAAACATATGCACACATATGATCTAAAATTTTCTAAATTATCTAAAATTTCTAAATTTTTTATTCCTGTTTTAATGGGATGAAAGCTAAATTCTTAGTTTACTGCAAACCACACTTGGGATATAAATTTTGCATCCTATCTAAATAAAAATAAAATTTTAACACTGTATTTGAGTATTTGTTGTCAATGTCTGAAAGTACTGAACTGAACAATGTTTACTTGCATCCTTTTTATGGCTTTCCCTATAATTATTCTGATAAATTGCAAATTATTTTCAAGTACCTCAGTCTCTCCATTTATACAATAAGGATAATGGTTCTCATGAAGATATATAACAGAAAAGGACAACTAGAAATCTAGATATAGTAATATGTGTCTTCAGTGAAAGAGACTTATACAGATTAAAAAGAAGAAAAACATGTCATTATACTACCATGAAAAGTCACCAATAGATTTGGGTTAAATTCTAGGTAGTCACTGGGCTTTTTGATTTAATATCAGCAAGACCACAACATTTATTTACATAGTGTTATTTGACAAGTAAATTATCTAAACTGCTGATTATAGTATTTCTTTAACATAGAAATACACATGTATTTATAAAATGCATATGCTAGGGCATAGCAATAATTAGCAATAAAAGATAATGCTAAATAGAAGTGTTGTGAAAGAGCAGAAACACATTAAAGAGAAAGCTCATGCCTTAAAGTAAAATTGAACCTTTTTTCAAAGTATTTCAATATCTATATTACTATCCAAGATATAGAAATTCAAACCTTTTCATAAAAGTCTAGATAAATAGATTACTTTTATGCTGCTGAAGTGACTCATCATTTCAACAATGTTTGAAATATTTTTTATGAATTTCTACTGCAAATTGCTTGAGTTCTGTCTTATAAAAGATCTGTTTCTTTTATCTACATTATTTTTATGTTCTCACTGAACACCCCCCCACCACACAAACACACCTTATAATCACCTGCATTTCATTGTTTGATGTCATCATTAGACAACTCAAGAAATGTAGAAAGTTATGATTACTACAGTATTTGAAAGACTTATGATTGTCACTACAATGATTTTTACTCGTCTAAAAGAAAATAAGTAAAAAATAGAAGAAATTCTTAATAATAATAATAATAATACTGCATTATGATCTTGGAGGAAAATTAGAGGCTGCATATTTGGGTAGTTGATTTATTAATACTACATGGCAGCTATAACAATTGATTTCATAGTCCTTTTTACTTGGAAGCCTCCTGGCAACCACTCTCTCTCTCTTCTTGAACATACTGTTGAGTGTTGTGTGTAGCAAATGAGACCATACTTTGAGATGCACATAGCACTAACTAAAAAATAAACTGGCAGTTAAGGTAAAGATAATGCATATCTGAGGCTCAAACCTGACAAACACACAGAATCCAGTGGAAATTAGACACTTGGCTGCTCTGGCATCAGTGGGATATAGTTACCTGAATACATTTGAGGACCTGGCTTTGCGTTTTAGGGCACTGTTTTCTTGTTTAGGGATGTGATCCCACATGCCATTAGGTTTTAGGAAGAAATGAAGATGGAAAGGTGATAGTTTTCCTTATTGTTTTGAATATTTTTTGCATGTCTCTTTTAGAGTGTTTTGCATTGATTGCATGGTATAATTGCTTGCATAAAAACTGTTTGAATAATGCAGAATACTTTTGATGGAAGCATTTAAAATATATCTCCAGATAGATTGTATCTTTCCAATACATTATAATTCTTCTAGGAGACAGCAAGCATGAGTTCTGTGAGAAGCTTTCAAACACATTATAAAATATCCCAGTAATGACAGTTCTTTCAAAACATACTTATTCATTAAAATAGAGTTGGTGGAGATATTACATTCAGAATCACACTTCCCACCTTCAAAAACCCCCAAGCATCATCATGCCATGTGAGAGTGCAACAAAATATATATTTCCATAAAAATCAAAACAAACAAATAATTCCTTTTAACACATTGATTAAAAAAAAAATATTAAAACCTCCTTTGCTTCCAAACATTTATCAAGGGAAGATATTCACATGGTTATTATAATTTCCTTCTAGTAAAATGGATAAAATATTTTTAGAAATTTTATTCACATTGCTATTCTTCCAAGCATAATAGGGGGAAAAAACCCTTCAATTACTGTTCACAATATTAGCAAAATTGATATTTATGGAAAATGCACAGGCACAATCTAGATCTGAATATGACATTCTGTCACAATATACCACTTAGCTCAAAAATGCTTTTGTTGACAGTTTCTCTTGCTTTCTGGATTCAACTTTTCCTGTTATAATCTCAGTAAAATCCCCACTGAAAAAAGAACATTATAAAATCTTCTGAAAAATTAGTAAAACGCTCTTAGATGATCCAACTTCTTTAAAGCTGAAGATATACTAACATTTATTTAATCAGCTTTCTGAGGGGAAACTTCAAAGCTTCTGAGCTACCTGCAAAACAGCACTGCCTGTAGCAGCAGGGTGAGGAGAAGGGGAGTGGATTGGCAGGAAAAAGGACAGATGGTAGGTGGGAAAAAGAATTACAGGCTTTTGCTGCCTTGTGGATAAACTTAGCAGTATTTACTATTTTTAAGAGAATTAGGAGAAAGAAATGGATGCTGCTGGTTTTATCACTGTCCATAACTATGTAATAAGAATGACGTATTCTGATTTGTTTGTGGACCTTGGTGAAAGGGGTGAAAGAAAGTATATTCCACCTTCTGCTCCATTTTTGGTCCCCATCTCAGTATAGCCACAGTCCTCTTACCCTGTGTATAGGAAGAGTGTTATCCCAGAAAGCACTCTCTCTCTTATCCCCTGTGAAAAAAGCAAGAATTTGTCTCCTTTCTGTTTAGCACCTGCTACACCTTTGAGTAAAGACTGCATTGTCTTGGAAGACAAGCACTGCCTGGTGGGGAGGAGAGGCATTGACCCCCCCTGAGCTCCCTGGGAAGAAGGATGTTCTGCCTTTCATCTGGCTGGGCCTCTGCCTTACATTTTCCCTTTGTAAGTGAGCTGAGTTGGTGTTGAGGCAGACTGTTTCAGAGATTTACCACTAAAAACATAATCATCAAGTAAGAGCACGTCTTTTGACAACATGTGCACAAAACCATCTTTTTGTATCTTTTATATTGCTTGTATTTGCAGCTGGTGCTTACAAAAGAAACAGGCAGAAAATAACAGAAATAACCTTTGGTGACTTGTACACTGGGGTATGTATTCCTAGGGTGGGCTTCACAGAGCAGTGCTCATTAACACAGCTCAAGCAATTAAAAAATGGCAAAATGCCCTTTTTGTGTGTTTATAATTTATTTTTTTTTAACCTAGACACTTTTTTAAAATTTTCTTTTCCTCTCCTGATATAACAAGTCTATGTTTTGGGTGGGCTGTAGATTTCTTAGCCAGTTCCTCAGCTGGCCTAGTTAAAGCCCATTTACATGAAGTCAGTGGGGCTCAGCCAATTTGCACCAGCTGTGAAGCCAGGCCTCCATCTATTTGTGTTCACAGGAATGAATGCCTGGTGCAGTTTTGATTGGTGATTGAATACGGTCAGGTTCCAAAACACTGGCTTCTCATTAATCACAGCAGAGATAATTATTACTCTAGGCTTGATTCAGTCCCTCTTAAATAATTTCTAAATTGTAATTTGGTACGATCTAAGCACTTAACGGTGAGTCTGTATAGATAAGTGCAGTCAAATACAGGTATTTTCCTCAGCACACTGGGCATCCAGCTATGGTCACATGTACCATGTCCTGTGTCATGTTTGGGCAGCATGGTGATCTCCCTTGCAATAAGGTTACACGCAGCTCAGCTACTCTGTGCAGGCCAGGCACACAGCAGGGTCAGAATAAAGTAACAAGTATTTTCATTCCTCCACTTGTGTTTCAGACAAGGTTTCAGTAAACGTCCATTTACAAGCATCAACTAGTCCATGGCTGCACCTAAAACTCTTACATTATTGGTTATAAATAGGAAGCACTTACCTCATCCTTCAGATCTCTTTGATTGGGGCCATATAAACTCTCCCTACAGGGCTCTAACAACATTATGCTCCTGCCCAATGCTTATGTCTCTTAGCAAACACTAAGGGGTCCAAGAAGCTCCCTAAATCCTATTCCCTATTAAATGCAAAGCTTATTTAGGAGCTTGCTGGTTTGGACATTTCTGCAGTACACTAGTGACTCCTGATTTTTGGTGCGCATGTCTTAGGGCTAGGTCACACCACTGCTTTGAAAATGACATTACAAACAAGATGGGCATGAGTGTGGGACAGCAAATCCTGTTTAAACAGGGCTCATGGACAACCAGGAGTGCAAGACGTAAAATGTTAGGAATAGATTAAAGAACAGAAAGGCTGTCTGATCTGATTTTCTTTTGTTGTTGTTAATGCAGATATTATTGCAATCATGAGATCAGCCTTGAAGAACTAATCCATTGTGCAACAGTCCATTCAGCAAAATTGAATGCATCAACCTTGTGTTACAGAGAAGTCTGCTCCCTGCCTCAGCAGCTTCCTTTATTTCTTAAAGACACCGAGAATTTTTAGAATACTTGCTTTATAAACCTATGCTATTTTCATGCTCTATGGGCTACTTTGTGTTGATGGTGGTGTATCCAAGCTGTGAATTTAACAAAATTGAATCACTGGATTTTAGAAGCTCTATGCTGATCTACATAATGTTCCACAACTACAGCCATTTTCAACTACTAACTAATATGTGTTGATGTTGCCTAGTAGTTGCATGTTTAGTTTGTAGGGTGGGGAAAGGAAATCACTGGATAAAGAGCTATGAAGTTGAAATTGCTGCTTCTGAGATAAGAGATCCAAATTTCTCTGTTAGTGAGAATGTTTTTTTCATCCACTCNAAACCAAACCAAACCAAAACAAACCCAAAAAACCCCCAAAAAACAAGGAAGGCAAAAGAAGCAAAGGATGTAAGCTTTAAAATTTCTCAGTTTTATTTGGATTGTAAGAAGAATACAGAAAAGAAATGTAAGGATTAAGGGGAAAATATAAATGAGAATGAATATTTAAAGCCAGCTTGGAGGCAGTGAGGCTCTACCAGAATTATCAGGTGTGCTTGCAAAAGAAGTATTAGCATATGCGTTGCAAAGCAGTGGAAGTGCAATTGTGATGACAGTTATGAGCCCATAAGAAATGTACAGAGAAAGATAGGACTTTGGGGGGAAATTCAATTTTAGCACAGTACAGCCTGGTCCGTTCCATCCCTAACAGTGAGTATTTTATTTAGCTAGTGCATTTGGATTATGGCTTTCCTGATTCTTCAGTCTGCCTTCAGCCTCAGCAAAAATTATGATGACTGTGGGGCTGATATAACTTGCACCAGCTGTCAATAGGATGCTGAAAAATCTGTCAGAGGAAGCACAGCCAGGGTGCCTTGTGTCCCGACCACTCCTGCCCTGTCTCTTGTGCACTTCTGAGAAGCCTTCCAGGCAGGCAGGGAACAGGGTTGCTGTGAAAGCCATGTAATGTGCAGCTGCCATTGTACCTCGTACAGAGAGAGAGATTACCTAAGGAGGTGTCTGTACACTCTTGCTTACAGCCGTTAAAGGCGGTAGGACTGGGGGCTGAAGCAATTTGGTCACTGGCATTGCAATACCTGAAGGCAAATATGAATACATTTAATGTGAAAAGCGCTTGTGTGAGAACAGTCTGAAAGCCAAACTCGGGACATACTGTTGAAGAAGAAAGGCAACTGTTGACACAGAACAAAAGGACTGCAATCTCCTGAGAGGCTTATGTTTAGTCCCAAGAGACTGAAGAAGACATTTTATTTCGCTACTCAAGCTGCTTTAGCATCAGATTCCTAGGCAAAATTTGTTTACAATGGGAGCCTTGACCAAGTCATTCTTGAATATTTTTTCAGGCATACCCCAAGAGTGGAAGTTCCAGGCAGAAAGGCAGAATGTAGGGGCAGCTAATAGCTCTTGGGAGCAGGTAGGCAGCAAGATGTTAAACTGTTCCACAGAGGAAAATATAAGAGCAAAATTAAACCAAATGAGAAGCTAAACCACCCAAAAACTCAGCAGTCTGTTTAGTGGATCATTTGGTCAGTGAGGCACTATCAATCTGTGGTAAGACTTCAAAGCCTAACTCTCTTTGTAGATCTAGAATAGACATTGCCTTAGGATATAGGTTGTAAAAAATGTGAGTAAGGTGGAAGGTATAAATAGGATACTTTCTCTCTACCACCTACCTTTATCTACTTGTATTTCTTCTTTATTTGAATTTTTTACCTAGTGATTGCTCTCATTCCCTCCTGGTCTTCCCTCTTCCCCTAGCTGCACTTTTCCTTACCCCACTTGCTCTGCTCCATATGCACAACTTGGCTGGAAGCAAAACTAATAAGATTTTCAATCTACAAAGCCCAGATGGCACTTTCCGTGCTTCAGAGGCTGTCAATCTTGTTCGTCTCACTTCCTGGTCATTAGCAGAGGGAAGGGAGGAATGGGAGGAGCAGCAAGACTCCTGCTAGGCTGGGAGAGGAAAAATATTCTGTATTAGCATTGCTGAGGTGTGAAGATAGATGCAGAATAGGGAGAAGAATAGGGAAGCAAGACTGTTTCACACTGCAGGAGGCTGATCTAGTAATGATGTCAAATAATACAAAATAGTATAAAAGGAAACTCACTAAAAGGAGAATAAAGTATATTTTAAGGAAATAAACAATGTAAATAAATATGATATGAGTAATGTGTGGAGAAGCAAAATCCAGGTGTTGGGAGATGGAAGGGATGCAGAGCTTTATGGCAAGAGTGAGAACTGTAAAGGAATGCCAGCTAGTTGTGTGGGTAGGTGTGACATTCATGAGTCTGGAGTCTCAGGGCTGGAGCTGTGAATGGGAAGGCAGAAATTTGTGGTGAGAGGAATGAAGACATGGCCCAAAAGGACTAATTATATCTAGAAAATAGCCTATATTGTACAGCTTTTGTTCTCTTAACCAATTGCAAACAACTTGCAGAAGACTGTTCTAAATACACAGCCAAGGTGTCTCATTATTTGTTTCTTGTACCTTATGATTTGAGTTCTGTTATTGGCATCAAATTTTAAAATAACTCCTGTGTGGCATACAAATATTTAGATGTATTCTATATGTTCCATCAGTAGGAGATGTCCAGTCACTTCAGAGGAAAGAGGGCCTCACTATAGGGAGGAGTTGCTTTGTAAAACAAATACCTTGATGACAAATGCCCCATCCCTGTACCTTCCTTAGCCTTTCTCAGTGAGCCTGACATCACATGGTGTGGAACATCTCTTTGATCAGATTGAGTCAGAGGTGTCAGCTATGCACCCTCCCAACCTCTTGCCCACCCTCAACCTTTGATGTGGTGGTTGGAAAGAGTGCCTTGATGTTGTGCAGGCACTGCTGAGCAGCAGCTGGCAAATTGGTGTGGTATCAACACCTTTCCAGCTACAAACAGAAAACACCACAGTGCAGCTGGCAGATTGGTGTGGTATGCCTTTCCAGCTACAAACAGAAAACACCACAGCACCGCATGGGCTGCTAAGAGAAAAGGTAACTCCACTCCAGACAGACCCAGTACATATGCAAAAATCATAAATGATCATACAACCAAATAAATGTTAGTCAGAAGGGACCTCTAGAGACCACTTTTCCAGTCTCCTACACAAAGTGAGAGTAGATGATGTGAAACTGTTGTTTTAGCTAACCAGGTCATGAAACCTTTCAAGTCAGAATGTTCCACAACCCCTCCAGACTGCTCAGTCCAGTACTGCACCATATACCTAGGGCTTTCTTTTTGTTTGTTTGTTTTTGTTTGTTTGTTTGTTTTGGTTTGGTTTGGTTTTTTTGTTTGTTTTATTTTTTTTTCCTAGGGTCTGATCTGAATCTCCTGAGCCTCAACTTGTGATCATTGCCCTTTGTTATATATCTTTATTCACTAAGAAGTGTTTGCCATCTCAAAATATTGATTACATTAAAGGAATTATGAGTCTGTGGTGCTCTACTTTTGTTCAATATATACTGAGGAAGGATTGTTTCATGTTGAGTTAGAGCCCTATGTATTTTCATCTCCTTCTTTAGAATGTGGTACTGTCTGGTTAGCTGTAAAAATAGAATGGGGTACTTCAGCTGAATTAAATCAGGTATTTGTTGTAAATTATTTCAATATTAATTGAGACTAAAATGTCAGATAGAAAGGCAGATGTAAAATTACCACCTTAATGCTTTAGAAAGCTGAAGTATATGCACATTATATGTTTTTTTTTCTGCTCAGTATGGAGTGTCTTATATCACTTGGCTTACTGAGAGTTAAACTGTGCAACTGGGAAACAATAAAATCTTTCTACCCACTAAATGCACCAAAATATGACTGCTGCTTACTTGCTTTGTAATTTCCACTGACACTGATGTCCTGTATATAAATAGGAAACTTGCTATGTGCTTAGGTACTTGCATGTCTCTTTTTCATCTATTTGGTTCTATACTGCCATATTAAAAACATCATATTCCTCCTCTTCTGTGAATAATTGATACTAAATCTGCAAATTTGTAATTTTTAAAATAATTTTTTTTTTGTTATTTCAGCATGAATTTAAAAAGTACAACTAAACCTTCACTTGTTTCCTTCTGCATTAATTTAGCCTGTCAAATTCCTAACTCCTCATTTTAATTCAAGATGTGATCACTGAGAAAATATCTTCATCTCTGTCTGGAAAAAAATGTCTGCTTAAAATAGACAAAATCCTTTAGTCTACAGATTTTGTCATTATCATTTTGCTCACTCTTAGTGTTACACATAAATATTGATTTTTTTTTTCTGTGCTTAAATCTTCAAAGAATTATTTGATATATCTCCAAAAATATCACAGAATACAAAAGAAATCTCAGAAACTGAGATTTGAGAAGGAATGTCTGTGAAATGAATTGTATATTTGTATAAAAATAAAAAAAAAAAAACCCAAAAGATTACAAAACATTCTCAAGAATAAAAAAAAACCAAAAAACAAAACAACAAACCAACAAGTAACCATGTATGTGGTTAAGCAAAAGCTTTTTGAGTCTATATGAGGCTATTTTAGGTGAGAGAGATTCACTATTTTAGAGCAGTTAATAACTCATGGTTCAGAAGGAATCTTGGATATAATTCAGAGCAGCAATATGAACATTAAATATTCTGACCCAAATTTCTCACCTACCTATCAGTCTCTCCTAGTCTAAGAATTTATTTAATTACATACATTAGTAGTTGATTATCTCCCAAAGAGTAGATGGGAATTCAGATTCATCTCACCTAAATTTGGGTGACTTATAATATGGACTGTTATATCTGATATGCATTGCAGTGTCCAGTTATAGAAGAAAAATGAGTACTGAGAGTCCATGGTCTTCTACAGTGGATCTACCATAGCTGGGTAGGGAGATTTTTATTTTAATCCAGTACAAAATGACAGAAAATATAGAAAAGAATTTTTTTTGAAAATAGATAATTATTTCTTTTCCAAGTGAATGCTAGCTTTAAATCAACTCTATCAGTCAAAGAGATAATGTAAAACATGTAGAATGGATATCTGGAATCAAACACATAGAAGAAGATGAAAAAGTGTTTGGTTTAAACACTAGTTGTTTGTCTAAAATTTTCCAGCACACATTCACAGCTCCTTTCAATGTTTTGCTCTTTCTTTTGGATACATGACATCCCCATCAATATTTGGAGATGAGATGTTGGCACTTGTGATCTTCAATGTTCTGTCTCCTAGACTGAAATGAGTTTGCTTGGTTTTGTTATTTGGGTTTCATTTTTCGTCTTACTTTTTTTCATTTTCCCTGTTTCATGTTGTGCCATGTTCCTGTTGGCTGAGGCAAGTGGAACAATTTTAGAAGTTATTATGTTCAGCAGTGAAAATGTCCCAGTGCAGATAGATCCAGCTGATGTGACTGGCTATGTAGATATACTCCCTTCCAATATGTCCCTGTTCATAACATCTTTGGAAATTTCTTCCTCTGAATTCTTTTGCTGATAATGAAGACTGAAAAATCTAAGGTGTCTTTAAGCAAAGAAGAGGAAAATTTTCTGCCTCCTGTTTAAACATGATATTTTTCTTTTCATACTGGGTAGAATGAAAGGGACTGTTTAGTTTAAAAATCTATTTTCAAAATAATTTTGCAAAAAACACATAAAATTTGAGCAGGTTTTAAAGTGAGCAAAAGTGTATTGGGTTTTGACCAAGTGTTTTTAAAGTAAAATAGAATAAAATGTTGATAATACCTAAAAGAAAATTTAAATGTTTATAAATAGAGACTTTTTTTTATAATGTACATGTGTACATATTAAATACATGTTTCAAAAGTAAATAAAAATTATTTTAATTTAAAAAATATTTTTATAAACCTGGAAAAACAATTTCTCCATAGTGCACCTAAGTTTTAAATACTTGCTTTTTCTTTTATTTAGTTTGTATTTCTAATTTTTAAAAAACACATAATAAAAGCAAATTCACTTAGTCACCTAAGGTCACTGCTTGGTTTATAATACTGTAGTCTTCAAATCTTCTGCTTTGGAAAAACAGAAAAACACTAGTTCAAAATTATTTTGAACTATGGAACAGACTTGCTCTGCAGTGCAGTTTCTTTCTTCAAGAATGGATTAAATTTAAGCCTCAGTCATTATTTATAGAGCTAGATTTTCTGCTGGTTTTGCCTGATTGTCATTTACATTGATGCAGAGTCATTGCTGCTTGGGTGTAGAATGCTGTCATTCTGAGCTGGCTGATATTTATACTACTTTGCACGTCTATACATCAATAGATGTAGAGAAAAACAGTACAGAATTAGGCAAGCAGTTTTACAGATATAGTTAGAGGGACACTCATGTTATTTTTCATGTGTTTTTGTACTGCTAAAATACATGTTGGATTTTCAAAAGGAGGTTAATTGTCTTTTTTCACTATGTGAAAAAAAAAAAAATATTCCAAGCCCTTTAGACACAGAAAGACAGAAACGCAAAACCACATTATGTTAATGTATTTTAAATTCTCACAGTTTACAGACATTACACTGAATTATTTTCATATCCCTCAGTAGCATGTCTCTTCTGTAGGTGTTAGGCATTTTCCCACTTAATCAGTGCAGTGTGGGAGGGAATAAACTCCAATGAAGGAATAAAACATTAACTTTGATCAGAGCCTTTTTCACATTTTTGCTAGTTTCAGCCTTTAAAGGCTCAGCTCAGTTGCCTAAAGACAGAAATCTTTTAGTGTTTGAAATGCCAAAAACAATATAAGGGATCCTCTCAACACTGTAAAATAAAATAGAAAACTATACCTTACTGGAAGTGCAGCTGAAGGACGGGTGGGACACCTTAGGTCGTCTCAAATCTGTGTAGTGATGTTTATGCAGCTCAAGAAAACTTCAAGAGTTTCAGAAGCACAGAAAAAAAGTAGTAGTATATGATGTCATTTAAAGGGAAATGTTGGCTCAGAATAATCCTGGCTCTCTGAAGCCAGATCAAAGACTTCATACGCTAGAGATCTGATCTCAGGCTGTCAAAAGAGGTAAAAACATTAACTTAAAGAACCTTTGTGTGTTTTGTTTCATAACTGGAGCAGACTTTAAGGATGCGCACTGTCAGTTGCTACAACTAGGATGACAACCAGTTTTAATAACTCTATAAGGTGGCCACATTCTTCTGGTAATACACTATTGCTGCATTTTGAAGTGTGTAAAACCCAAAGCACACCTGGGTTTCAGTAGCTGTGTGGAGTAACAGCTCATGTAAAGTTGCATAGATCCATTTTTCCACTAGGGAATGAAGCAGAATTAATAGGAAGGTCTTGGGGCAGGATATGACTAGATCTAAACCAATTTTTGTGTGTCCTGCAGTTAACAAACAAAAACAAACAAACAAAAAACAAACAAAACACACAACAAAATAAACAAAAACAGAAAAACAGCCAACCAACTATCCAACAAAAATAAAACTGTCATGAAAATTTTCTGTAAAAATATTCCTAAAGTCTGCAATCAGCTGATATACTTT
>VWZN01010426.1:57308-74827 GCA_013396955.1 Regulus satrapa | reverse complement strand
TTTTTTTTGTTTTTTTTTTTTTCTCTGGCAGGAATACGATGTTAGTGGTTTCACCATTCTAGAATCCACTTGGAATCATTTTTATATGCTTGTTAGCATGCTTTAAAACTTTTACTCTGTCTGGATTGATAATCATCTCTATTTTACATCCAAATTGACTGTATATTGTGTCTTACCCCTAAACCAGTTTTGCCCAGATCCAGTTCTGCATTTCTGTAACGGACCATGGAAGAATTAACAGTCATTAGAGGTTTATAGCAGTGGGTTGCTTGGTGCCAACCTTTTCACCATGCCTCATCTCATGCCAGCGCACCTCTCCATTGGTCCTTGAAGACCTTTGCTGTCATACCAGAACTCTACTTAATTCCGTTAGGGCCAAAAAATATCTCCTTCTGCAAATAGTAACTTCTCACTGCCTCAGTCTATACTACAAGGAAATGTAGCCATAGACAAGCAAATTAGCCTTTGACATCCAGGCAGTTAGAGAAATTGTGGCCATTAACCAGGAGAAACAATGCTGTGGGCAGGTTAAGAAAAGCTCAAGAAGAGCAGGTTTGGCAAGCCATGCCCCTGCAAACCAAGTAAACTCAGAAAAAACCTATGGCCTTTTATTAGCAATTGGCAATGTCATGTTACCAGGGCATAAATATTGCATGTGTCAGATACACCACAACATAGGGAGAGGAAGTCAGGCCTTGTTTTTGGCAGACAAACTGGGCAGCAATGTCAAGTAGTGTTAATTTTTCACCTGTTTTAGTTTCCCCAGTGCAATGCTCCTGAGGAGGCTGATGGGGAATTTGCAGCTCATTCCAGTCAGTGCAAATGTCAAAATATCAAGAGCAAAGAGTTTACAATTCTATATATGCTTAAATTCTTACTACAAAACTGTGTAATGAAATATTTCATGAGGAAAATCTAGAGGCATTGATGTAAATGGTTCTAAAATATTTTTATTTCTGCCCTGAATGAAAAGCAGTACATCAAATTCTGGTACATTGTACCATGGCTGCGATCTGATTGAAGAAATCTTAGTTCTGGTCATTTTATACAGCACAATGATACCATTATTTCAGAGCAGCAGAATCCATCTGGTGGCACTTAAACTGTGGAGGAGTTGTTTTTTCTAAAATAAAAATAAAAAATACTCTTTTTTTTTTTTTGCATTAATTATGAGAATGGTGTAGGCTCTTTCTGTCATTTTATTTTTCTTTTCTGAGTTCAGTAACAAATAGAAGATACAATAAATAATAAAATAACCTGTGGATTGGAAGATGGCCTTGTGCATCCATGGTTTTTGATGAAAAATTTGTGGCATTTTTTATTTCTGCATAACATATTAATTCATCCTGATCCCTTTTGAGATTCTGCATAGGATAAAAACATCCATCTTAAGTAAGGAGTTTGTTGAAATATCTCATATATCCTATTTAATTGTTGCTAAGTTTTATCAGTTAAAAATGAGCTCCCTAAGGATGTAAACATATGACTGGAACTAATTTGATGCAATAAAAATTAATATTACTTATTTTAGACTCTTTCTGCCTCTGAATAAACATGTTATTATTGGTAAAGGTGACATGAACTCTGATTATCTTTTTCTCAACATTAAACAAAACATGTAACATTTAAATATAAGTACTTTAGTCTGTTGGGGGTTGGTTTCTCTTTCTATCTTATCTGTAGAANTTTTTTTTTTTTTTTAAATTTTATTTTCATGATACCTAAAGTTGCAAAATAATAGAAATCTGCAAATTTAATATTATTCTTAATCCTGGCAGAGGTGAATCTGCCAAATCTGAGTGTGAAATGACAAGCACATCAGTCACTGACACAAACCAGCTGCCAGGCCTCTTTATATGCAAGTCATTCAGTGAGATATCAAAACGTGGAAAATATAATACTCCTACCAACATTTCTTGTTGAATTAATGCCCAGGTGGATTCTTCTGAAATGCTGTAGTTGTATCTTAGGAAAAACAAGAAGCAGTAAAGCATCATGCTTATTAGGACCCAATTTGCCACAGCAGCAGTCAAGTGCTTCAGTGTTTCCCAGAAGCAATGGTGAGGGAGGACTGGGGATTGGGAAACTTAGATTAAATTCATAGTGTGCTGTGCATTTAGAATTCAATATTGACAGCTCTAATTACACACACCTTTCCATCACAAGTTCATCAACTAAGAGGAAAACACTAGAAACAACAGTATCAACTTCTCATGAAAATAAACATATAAGTACAGAGCCAAGCACACCAGAGCTTCTGATCTTTCCCCTTTCTTTCTGGCAAATCCCCACATGTTTTTCCATGTGCTTTTTTTTTTTTTTTTTTTTTTTTTTTTTTTTTTTAAGGGGGAAAAAAAAAAAAAAAAACTTTGGAAAATTTTTGGAATTTTTCTCTGTGATCTCTGGNTGTAGATATTAAGCCCTCGTTTAAAATATAATCTTCAAATGTTAAAGTCAGAGTGTAGGAGCGATGTATTCTTAGGATATTTGCCTTCAAGCAGCCTTTTAAAAACAAGAAATCTCAGCTACTCTTCAGATTTGTTCCAACACTAATGAAGAGAAATAAGGACCTGGAGAAGGCAAATATTTTAGAATAGGTTGGACTGTTTCTTGGAAATAATTAGTTCTCTGTCAGCAAAAGAGAGAGCTTGGATAACTAAATGATGATTGAGATGAATCCTGCTCTTTCAGAACATACCACTAAGAGCACAAGAAGTCCTGTGTGACATTAGGCATACTTATTTATGTCCTCTGTGCAACTGCATGTGTCAGCCATAGTCCAAATGCAGCATTTTACAGCATTGGAACAGATGTTACAGTCAGTTAATTTTAAATATGATTTCCACCAGCACAGAAGTTGATTGAAGTCATTCATCAGCATATCCTAAGTCAAGTGAGAACTTGCTCAGTCAAGTTGCAATTCACAAGTTATACATAATGAGAGATGGGGTTTTATTTTATAGGATATTGTTCTCACTAAGAACAACTTACTCATTGTTCCAACAAACAGTTTTTGTGAGTGATTACATGTAAGCAATTCTAAACCTCAGTAGTGTGGGAACAGTTCTCTGCTTTTCTTCTCTGAGCCTAGTTCTGTATATTTAGTAAAAAATGTTGAATTTTGAACCCTTACAAAGCATGGTTTTATCGGGTTTTTTTTTCATCATGTCTCCAGGGAAATTAAAGTTCCATTTTGAGTTAGGCTATGAATTAACTACTGTGAAATCCTGGTTTAGATGTGGCATCAGTTTGAGGGTGTGTAATCCACATGAGCTATGTCCTGATGTACTAAATTCCCTGTGATATGGAAGTGTGCCAGGAAGTTTAAGGAAAGGGTCACTGGTACCCAAATAAGATGAAGATGTGTCTAGCTGAGGATGAGTTAGGGAAACGTGAGCAGTTGGTAAAGAATTTCTTGTCTGTTTTTCCATTTTATTTAAATGTTCATATTTATTTATTTAAACATTCATAAAATATGGAGGCTTTGTAAAATGGCTATCCATGAGCTCTCCAGTTATTTAAATTTCAAATAATTTGGCCATGTGAGTAATAGTGGAATACAAACTTCTTGTGTATGTTCATGGAAATCATGATGCATTTTCCTTGCTCATTTTACAATATTACTTCTCTAGTGCATGAGTGAGATTTGTTTAATAACATAAATGCCTTAAAAGAGAAAATAAGAATCCATCTTTATTGACACATAAATCTGTATTTTATCTGTGGATATGGCATGAAATGCATTTGACATTCTTTTCTTTATAGAAGCAATAGACTGTAGAACTTCACAAGCTAGCAGAAGTTTCTACATTCAAAAATGTCCAAGACTTTGCTATATCTTCAGTAAAAATAATCCTTTTATCAGCATTATGAATATTTTAATATGCATATGATTTAGTTCCTCATAGCTAGTTGCATTGTTCAGTTGTTGCCATGCAGACTGCTGTAAAGATTTTTGTATCTTCTACTAAAAATTTCCTTTTGTTTCATTCCAGATATTGTACATTACAAAGCAAATTTTCTCAATAAGTGTATTAATGTTCTGACCCACCAAAGATTCTTCTGTTAAAACCTTCTGATACTTGGACACAAGACTTTTTTTTTTTTTTTTTTTTTAAAAGATGAAGCATCATACGTCCAGCAGGAGTCATATTTAGTTTACCTGAAAATCTTTCTCTTACTTAACAGGCACAAAGTACTTGACAAAAAGAATTCAAACAATTTTCATGTTAGGCTTTCTGGGTTTGCATTTTTGCTTTGGGGTATGTTTAGGGTTTTTTGTTTGTTTGTTTGTTTGTGTTTTTGATTTGTGGTTTGATGTTGTTGTTTAATAGTGGTATCCTTGAATGAATAAGAAGCTCTCTATGTGTTCTGGTCATTTACAAACTGTGGAAATTCTGCACCCTGTCTGGGGGCAGATTATTAGCATAATTATGTCCTCAGTATTCTATGTAGACATATATATGTCTAGTCTACAGTGTTAGTTTCTTTAGTCAGTAAATTTTCCATAACACTGAAGTACCAGTTAGCACTTTCCAGATGAAAGCAACAGACGTCATTTTCTTCAAAGTCGGTGCGTGCAGCAGGTCTAAAAACCCTTTTAATTTCCTTAATCCATTTGTAACAATAGAAGTCCCTAAATATTATACAGAAAGCCTAACTGGGTTACTCATTTCATGTCCATTCAGAGCTATGAAGAATATGAGCAATTGCCAGTCTGGTTTAAGTGAACATGTTGGCTGCATTTTGTTGGCCGCAAAGTAAGTATTGTGATCATAGTTTGGTATTTCTTCTTAGAAAGCATTGTGTGAAAGGTGTGCATTCAGTGAATTTGTAAAATCTTTTCAAAGCATCCATTTACTAAAAAAGAAAATGCAAAACAGAACTGAAGGTTTGTGCAATGCAATCAAAGTACTCTTTTTTTTCCCCTAATATTTACATGGACTCTTATTTATAGGTCATTTGACTTTTAAGGAAGCTAGTTTAAGTGTGGGCAAGTCTCTGATTCCAAACTTCAGCAGATTTGTATTTATCCCCAGGTTAGATTTTGTTTCAAATCTTCATATGGTTCGTATGTGTTCTAATAACTACATCAGCAGTGTCTCTAAAAGCCATTTCTGCTTTTAAATATGCAAAATTTCCCAGTGATTAGTAAACATCTGTTACCAAGTATGTTGTAGAATATCGTCTCTACATCATGATTGGAGGATTGCATTTAATCTGTTGTAACAGCTCAAAAGATTAAAGTTATAAATACTTTAAGAAAAGTTAGTGTTCTGGTTTACATTTTTTTTCATATAAAAGTTTCAAATTTTCAAATATCTACTTTGATGTATATTATTATGTTCCCTCTTACAATTTCTCTAATCTTTCAGTAACAGCGGAGTGATACTTTTACTCTCTGTACAAGAAATTAGATGAAGTGAGAAAATACTCTTGGTCCTGTATTAGCAATACCTGATGGAATGTTTTTTCCAGGTCACAGGATATCTCCACCACCATGACAGCACTGCCAAAATTGTTACGTTGTGTTAGAACTGTTTGTCTGGGGTAAACGCACAGGTGGCTTTAAAAAAACTGTCTTTTCAAAGCACTCTGTAAAGTAGAACACCTCAAGAAGAATGCAAGAGTGGATAAATCAATTCACACAGGTTCTAGTGATAAACCCAGTAGTTAGCACTGTTTAAACAAATGATTGAAATAGCTGCTATAACTGTGAGACTGTTCCCCACAACCACAGCCTTTCGGGTTTTGAAGAGAACCATATGTTGATAAATGCTCGGATACTCAGATGCTGCAGCAGAACTAACATGCCAGCTGTATCTCCAGTACTGCAGTACTGTATTGCTCCAATGAGGAACCTAGGTGTCCCAAGTCAGCTAAGTATTTAATTACATGTCTTCTTTAAGCATTTTGTTGAATTTAAGTACTGAAATCAAAACTTTTCCTGCCACATAAAAGAGAAGAGACCCTAATGAAGGTAGAGAACCATAGATTTCACAGTAATGGATTACTCACCTCAATCTTTCTGAAAGAGCTGCTGTTACAAATTATTTTACTTTTAACACTGACCAGAAACTCAGCACCACAAAGCTACTCGCTCACTCCCAGCAGTGGGATAAGGGAGAGGACTGAAAAAGTGAGAAAACACATGGGTTTGCCTTTTACTTAGTTTAAAAGTAAAGAAGTTGCCAGCAAAGCAAAATGAGGAATTCATTCCCCACTTTCCATGTGCAGGCAAGTGTTCAGCCATCCCCAGGATAGCAGGACTCCCTGTCGTGTAAAGAGTGGTCTAGGAAGACAAAAGTCATCCCTCCAAAAATTCCCCCTCTTCCTTCCTCTTCTTCCCCCCAGCTTTATGTGCTGAGTGTGATGCTATATAGTGCAGGATATTCCTTTGGCCAGTTGGGGTCAGCCGTCCAGGCTGCGTCCCCTCCCAGCTGCTTGTGCACCCCTACCAACTCTCTGTTGGGATGGGGTGAGAGGCAGAAAAGTCCTTGATTTTGTGCAAGCACTGGTCAGCTGTAACAAAAAATCCCTGTGATACTAACTGTGCTTCCAGCACAAATCTAAAATACAGCCACATACCAGCTACTGAAAAAATTAACTCCATCCCAGTCATAACCAGCACAAAAACCCTTACAGCTATGGGGTGTTCCACTGAGAGAAGCCCAGATTACCTATTATACACAGGTTTTATCCATGCATGGAATCCAGTATCCCTCCATTTGGGTGAAAGTGATTACTCCTGGAAATTCCTGGAAAAAGGGGTTTTGAGTTCAATTTTTATGATCTACTGAATGTGTGATGAATTTTATTTTTTTCATTCTTTTTAGATGCTGTGATTTTACTTCCTTCAACTCCATGTATATATTGCTCTTACACTTGAGTGTGTCTGCATTGGTCCACAAATGCAATTCAGTTATGATTGCTTTCCTTATCATGTTAAATTCAAACTTCTTTCTGTTACTCCAGTAGCATACATCACTTTCCTTGAGGTTAAATACATTTATTGAGTGTATTTTGATGAAATAATTTACCCTCACTAATCTCTTTAATGATGTGTGAAGTAAATTTATTTTTTCATAGGTGTGGCAATGATGAGCTGAGATTGGTTCACTTTGGCTTAATCCATAATGTCTTTCTAATGCATATCAGACAGCTAACTCAATCTCTGAGCTAAAAGGTGTTGGCTGAATCATTAATTTTTTGCTGTTTACATGTATATAGAAAATTTACCTATTTTACTTTCCAAGGGAACTAGCTAATTCACTTGTACAAAAAAAAATCCAGAAAATAATATTTTGCCCCCTAGTGTTGGGGGCAAATGGACTATGACTGGATAAAAAAGGTGGACTACATACTTTTCAGTGAAACTGTACTTTTGTACGCTTCAAACTCCTGGTTCAAATATTTTGGTGTTATTTTTTATCTAAGTAGCTTAGAATGTAAGCTGAGTGTGTTTAGGTAGTGTGACTATCTGCCTGCCCTCTTTGGAGCATTGAAACACCTTGATATTCCCAGAGCATATCCAATAGATAAGGCTTTACATTAAAAACAGGTGGAGTATAACAAAGTATGTGTATTCATTTCCAAACTAAGTAATGGCAAGGCAGTAATCTGACACTTGAAGAACTCAAATACAACCTCATTTCCATTTGATAGATAATAAAGCAAAACTGAGTAAATTTAGCACAAAACAGATTGAGAGCTACTTCTCTCTGATTATTCAATGACTTTGGATCTGATGAAACTAAAATTTTAGCGTTTGGTCCACATAACACAATTTCCAGATATGTAAATATGCAAGACTTTCTAAGTCTTCTCAACTGAAATTTTCACATCATTTGTCTAGTCAGCAAAGTGAAATATACTAGAGGACAAAACGTTATCAGTATCTGTCTTGTATTTCAGGAGAAAGTGATTTTGTGTCTTAGTGTCTAATTTAAGTGTAGTGTTTTTATCTGAGAAGGATGAACAGTGATAAACAGTTCTCTCCAAGTTAAGACACCGTCTATCTTCAAATACCAGGATCTAAGAGCCAGACCCTGAGAATTTTGGCATGAATATGTTAACAGCAATCTGTTAATCATCAAAACTTCTACTTGCTTCATAATTAGATTCTAATTCTAATTTTTTTTTTTACCTGAAAGTTGGATATTAAAGCCTTTTTTTTTTTTTTTGCATTTAGCTGTGCCAACATTTTCAATAAGACTGCTGTAGTGGAAATAGCTAAATTCATGTCTTTTATTTGAGGTCACTGTCTTAATAGTTTTGTAGATTTTCCCTGCTTTGTATGCTTTTGTCTCTGTAACAGAGCTAGCAAATTCCTCTGTGGTAGCTGCAATTTCAAGAATTTATTTATCTTCTGGTATCTTTTCTGTACATGTTCTTCAAAGAAAATAGTAAGTTGTTGACCTTCTTTTGTGTGTGCATACAGAAAGGACAAGAACAGTAACAAAAACTCTGCAGTCTGTTTGGATTATAAAAATGAAGGTTATTTCTCTGGTTTGTGAAATATCAGTCATATCTGCACCTTTTTTTACAGGGGTCTTATGCCTGCTAACTAAATTTAATTTTGAAAACACCAGCTTAAGGTAACAGTCATAGTCAATAATAGCATCCTTATTCCACTTTAATTGTTTGACATTCAGAAGTAGATTTGGCTCTTTCATTCCCCTTTACTATAATTCCAATTCTATAGATCTGTGCAGCTAAAAAAAAAAAAATTAAATCCATTTATTCTGTGTCCACAAGTAATATAAAAAATTATAACACATATACCCATGTTCATGCAGACATGGATTTATCTAGCTTAGCTTCAACCTAATTTACTTTCTCCTTCATTTTGAAAATGTCATAACCTTCTCTTATTAACCCACCACGAGCACTTTTCCTCTGGTACATGTTCTTTTCCTGGGGTCAGAACAGGTCATGCATTTCCCTCAAAAGATATGGCTATCAAAGCACCAATCATCCAACAGATACATGTCATAGCTACGGAGCAACTCCGGGGTGTCACTGCCATAACCCACTGATGGAGGTCACCAACAGCATGACTTGTCCTGTACCAAGATCAGCATCCCTGAGTACTCCATTAGCAGTCATGGAGTCTGGCTTTCTCGGTCCCTGGCAGTGCACATAATACCAATAATTAACTACACTCACAGAAATTCCCTTTGCATGCCTTTACTTTGAATGTTCAGGTTGAGTAGTAGCAATACATTTTTCTGTTTACTTTTAACAATATAAAAAACAATAAAAAATATTTTGTCTATGGCACTACAAGATTCTTTAACTTCTTGCTAGTGGTCATTTTGACTAAATACGTTACAAATGAAGGTGAAAAAAGAATGAAGTAACACTTATTGTGAATCCTAATTGTGTTTCATCACAAACTGGGTTTCATCTGTGATTGCCATTTTGCTTCCTTACTTATAAGAATGGGTTTGTATGTTGAATTGTGTTATTTCTTTATAAACTATACAGATGTAAATGGGAATGAAGGTAGTGATTTGTAGAAACATAGAACCATAGAAAGGCTTGGAAGTGACATTGAACTGAATATCATTCCAACTCCTCTGACATGGGCAAAGATGCCACCCACTAGGCCAAGTTGCTCAGATCACCATTGAACCTGGTTTTGAACACTTCCAGAGATGGAGCATCCACAGCTTCTCTGGGCAACATGTTCCAGTGCCATCCTCTGAGTAAAGAATTTCTCTCTATCATCTAGTCTGAATCTCCTCTATTAGTTAAAAATTGTGTCTGTCTTGCCCTCTGAATATCAGCTGATGTAATAAAGTCAGTCTTGCCCTTTATTATAAGACACTTTAAGGTGCTGGAAAGACACACTAAGATCTTCCCAGAGCCTTCTCTTCTCTGGGTGGAGAAACCCCTATTCCCTCAGCCTGTTTTCGTATGAGAGGTGCTCTAACCCTCACATAATCTTTATGGCCTCCTCTGCACCTGCTCCAACAGTTCCATGTCCTTCCTGTGCTGAGTACCATAGAGATGGCTGCAGCATTCCAGGTGGGGTTTCAGGAGAGGAGTGCAGAGATGTAAGCATGTTTTTATCGAGGCAATTAAGTATAAGTAAGACTATATTTTATCTCCTTTCTTTCTTCTTTTTAATAAATACAGATTTCAAGTTGCATTTTCCTGAATTCTATCTCACTGAAAATATTTCAGCGTGAATTCCTGCAAAAACTGAAATAGTAGAAAATACCCCTCCAACAAATTCTGGCTTTGCTGAAGAAAAAAAAAAAAAAAAAAAAAAGGAAAAAAAAAAAAAAAAAAATAAAAATCNAAAAGGAAAAAGAAAAAGAAAAAAATTACAATGTTCTTGCAATCTATCTGGTTTGGCCAGACGTTTGAGAAAAACTAGAAGAAAAAATAGATCAAATAAATTTTATGCACAATTAATTGAGTGTTTTAGAGTATCTATATCCTTTCTGTATTAAAAAAAAAAAAGAAAAAAAACAACCAAAAAAACCCCCCAAAAACAACCAAACAAAACCAAAAATCCCTAAAATAAATCAGCTCTAACAGTAATATTTTGTAAACCTTTCATGCTCTAAAGACTTGATGACTGTTTTCTAAATAATTTTAAATATATTTTTGCTACATTTCATATTTCATTGAATGTGCATTCTACCTACTAGGGTTTGTCTGTTTTTCTGTTTTGAATATTTTTTTTTATTCTACACTTGGGCTATTATCTTCCTCTTAAGAAGATGAAAGATAAAGCACTGTAAAAGGAGTAGCACAGTAGTAACACTCCTGTTGGTGTTGAACAGCTGCCACAGTCCATACTTGGGGTGTCTACATTTGAAAGCTGAGTGGAAAGAAGAAAATAATTAATAGAGTAATTTTAATTTCTGTACTTGTGTACCTGTATGTGGTTAGTAAAAAAGTGGGAGAGTTTTTTTGCAGTTCCTAGGGAAATTGGCTGGGCTTTTGTACATGAAAACAGGAGAAAGTTCACAGTGCAAAATGGTATGAAAAGCAGAGTAGAAGGTGCTTTTTAGGAAGGATACTGGTGAAGGGGAACAGTCTGACCAGCCCAGTTGCTTATCTGAAAATTAAAACTGTTTCTGGGATTTCTTTTTAAAATTTTTTATTCTTTTATTATGTAGAAGCTTGTGTTTCTTGTAGATACCTTGAAGGTTTCTGAACAGCACACAAAAGGGAAAGATGTGTATCTTCAATATGCCTTAGGAGAACAACTTGCAGAAGCAAGGTTTTGTAGGTAATAAATATGTCAGTCACATTTTAGCCTGCAAACAGATCTTGCTCCTATATTGTTATTCTTCACTTTTGCTCACCAAGCTCTGAGTTCTAAATCACTGTGAACAGCATATTGTTTTTGATTCAGGAATATGTGCATATACCCCACAGTGAGCATAGCCCCCTTTTCTGATTATTTCTATAGCATATAGGAACTAAGTTTCAGGCTATAGTCTTATATACAGCATGATGTTTTCAAAAGGCAACCTACCCAAGCTTGCACCGTTTTATTGTATTGCATTCCAGTAGAAACATTCAGAAATTTTGACTCCAACCTGAGAAAATCACAACAGACTGATTCTAACAATTAATCAATGTCTTTAAGACCTCCCTCAGCTGTGCAAGTTGTGAATTTGACTAATGAGTAATCAAAATCTAGAAACTGCTATAATCACTTGATTCCAGAAGCTGAGGTTATAAAAGAAAAAAATCAAAACCATACACTTACATTCCCTCACACCATTCCCTAAAAAAAAAAACAGATCAAAAAGCTAAACTTAATTCATAGGATGTTGTGATTGCTGTGAATGCCAGTCATTGATTTTCATAGCTTTTTGTTTTTCTTTGCCACACATCTCAAAACACTGTACTTTAAAACCATCCTCAGAGCCATAATGGAACTTAAGGATTGTCTGTTTCTTACATCCTTGTCCCTAAAATGAAGAATTAAAAGGAAAATCTTTTTCTGACAAAATATAGGCTTGATGCCTTGTATTATTTTCAGGCATTATAATATAATAATATTATCATATTATTGGAAAATAAAATACTAACATAAAATCAATAATTTTCCCATATGGGAAGAGAAAAACTGAAAAGCATTTCAAAAGAAAATTAAGAATAAGATAATTCTGTTTGTTTGGTTTTTTTTTTTTTATTTATTTTTCCCTATGAAGAAACATTATATTGAACTAATTCTATAAGAACATTTTACGAAGATCAACCTAAAATTCCAGATGTTTAAAGGATGAGGAGTTTTTTCTCTTTTTCATACTGTAAAAATAGGTCACTTCTCACCTTTCACTCTAAAAGAACTTAATTCAGTAAAGTGATGTCTATACAGCAGAGCCTAAGATCACATCCCAATTCCCAGGTGGTGCTGAGCATGTCCTGAATCCACACTAAGCTGGTAGATACGCGTATGAGACACTCCTTTCTGCTGTGGTTTCATAATAAATAAATAGTTTGTAAAGATTGAGACTGGAAGTATGATGTATAGCGGCTATGCCTACAATACCGATTAAAACAACATTAGAAACCACATCACATGTTTCAGGATTGTCGGTATCCATGTTACTGAAAATTTTTGTTATCAGATGTGTCTTGGAGAAGCATTTGGAAAAAAAAAAATCAATCCAACAATTCAGTGGTGTGGATAAGCAAGGATTTATGTCTCAGGCTCATCCCCCAGCTTGCTCTTATTTAATAGTTGACATGTACCTCTCTGCCTGCTCTGGATGGTCAGTGAACCTGAGATGGGTCACAGAAGGTATCAGCAAATACAGCCAAAGCTAAAGATGCAGCCAATATAGAAGAAATAACATTCTGGTTCAAAGCTTTGAGTGTAAACAACAGAAACATAATTGGTTTGGACCTCAGCATGTGCAGAGAGAACATGCAGTTCCTATATTTTGTATTGTATTCCCATGTGAAAGCCCTGGCTTAGAGTTATGGCCCAGATGAGGAGCACTGGCTTGCACCCTGAATGCTGTGGCTAGGGGCAGTGCAACCAGTATGGGGAAGGAAAAGGAGATCTGAGATGAGCTTGGCCTCTTCTAGCATTCTGAGCCTCTCTTATTTTTAGGCACACTTGGGATCTGAGCTGTCAGGAAACAAAAATCATAATCTCTGAAGAAACCAGGCTGAAGTTGAACAACTTCTGCATCTGCTTAAAATACACTGAATTTTCCAAAGCTCTGAAAAATTCAACTGAAAAAGTTCTTCTCCTGTGTGTGGCTACATGTCTTGTTGAATTAATTTTTTAGTAGTTTTGATGAGTCTGAATATTGTGTTTGCAAGCCTGATCTATCAAATCTTTCTGTCTGACCTTGTTCTATGTAATTGGGGGCGTAATAAGCAGATGTTTTGGCAAATTGCAGCTTTGCTCAGCTGGCAGGCAGATTCCAATCAGATTTTGTTCATCATGCCTCTGAGTTTTGCTTAACTCCTGTCCTCCTTCCCTTAATGCTTGTGACTGCTTAAAATGTAAAAATGGTAAGGCAAGCTCTCTGGAAAGGGGAATCTAGGCATCTATTTGTGGGGAAGAAGTGATATACAATGTAAAGATGGCTCCAGTATACTCCTTGCCATTGCTCCTTTGCCCTGAGTTAAATGAGAGCATCTTGTGAGTGTAGGGGAAAGCTGCTTCAAATTATGTGTTAAATTATGCTCTAAATTACACACATTTGTTCAATGTTGCTGGAGGCCTATTCTGCCTCTTTGTAAAAGATACTATCTTAGCACAGGTCAGGCAGACCTAGCGTATGTTTCTGTAAAAGGAGCTCATCTCAGTATAATCTCCTGAGTACTGAGTCAGCAAAATAGTTAATGAAAATGCTCTTCTGAGTTTTTAGGCTTTTTGTGTGCTTGATATTTTGTTTTTGTTTTTCTTTTTAGTTTTGCTTTACTTTTTTGTGGGTTTTTTTTGTTTGTTTTTAAATAAATGTAGCTAGTATAATTTCTTTCTTTTGTGTTTGGAGATCATAGGCACTTTTCTTGCTTGATCCATTAAATTTTATTTTGAGCAACAGAGCAGTACTATGAATTCTGAACTCAGTATAAGTCAATGCAGGTTGAGACCCTTGAAGGATATGGTTACATTGCATGTAATCCCTAAGCATATGTGTTGGCTGTGACGTTTAGTACTTCTGTGTAAAACATTTCTGGGCTTAAATTTAGTCATTACTTCCTATAATAAGGTATTTTGAATTTACTGATGAGGTAAAACCAGAATTTTTACATCATAGCTTATGCAATGGTAATTACTTTTCTAAGAGTCTCTCCCTTAGCAGTGGGTGGGATTCCTCCAGGCTGGGATGTCTACTGTTATCATCAACATGATTCATCACTGCAGTGGGTCCTTGCAGACCTTTAGCAGCATCTCTGGACTGGCTAAGGAAGCCAATGTTATCTTTGTGCTTGCTGCCGGCAAAACAAGGATTATTTGTTTGTGAGCAGTTAAACAGTAAAAAGCACAGGAACACCTTACAAGCCAGTATCACAACAAAGAAGAATTTTTTCTTTCACTACAGTTCTGAAAGCAAACGTACTATTCTTAAATACCTACAAAGATCACTAGACATTGTTGGAACAAATTTTTTATCCTTTTCTTTCCTGAACTTTAAAATTAAAATGTTTTCTCTGAGACACAAATATAATCTCCTTTGTAATTTAAAGTCCTGGTGATATCGTTAGGCCCAATAACAGCTGTGATTTCTTTAGGGAGAGTTTAATCAGTTTGTTGTGACATGGTACAAGGAACTCAATTGTGATTGATCACTATTGCTCAAAAACTGGCTAGAAGTGAGTCTGAGAAAATCATTTAAATAGTGCCTCAGAGCAGCAGAACATCAAACAATGAGAGACCTCTTGAAGCTGGCAGAAATATTAGCAGGCTTCAGGAATGGAACGGTTTCCAGTGGCTCTGTAAATACTGCCTTCAGCATGACCAGGGGAACTTCTGTTATCCCTTTACTCTGTGCATTGGTTCTTGAAATTGGACGAAAGGTAAAGAAGATCACTTTCTGAGGCCACCCTACTACTAGTACAGTGTCAGTGAATTTTCAGGAAATTTTAATAATATTCTTTTAATGAAATATAATTTTCTGTAGTTCTGATGATTTTTTCCCCTTTTTCGTAGATTCAGATAATCCAGATACCTTTATGCACATTGATGGTTAACTAACATGTATCCTGACCATAAAATTTCTTCAGTGATGCTATATTGAATCAATATTTAATGGCTGATCTAGAGATTGCTCTTTAAAACATTGAATACAAAGTGTGGACTCCTCAAGGTAAATTATTCCTAGGTAAATTATTTTAGCAGCTATTTGCCTTGCTAGTGGTTATATAGCAGGTCCCACTTTCAGTCACTAGGTCTTGTTACACTTCTACATCATGCCTTTACTGACTGAAATCCTCTTTGATGTAACTAACAAGTGATTGGACAAGAGGAAGCAGCCTCAAGTAGTGCAAGGGGGAAAAAAAAATCTTCATTTAAAGGGTTATCAAGCATTGGAGCAGGCTCCTCAGGGAAGTGGTTGAGTCACCATCCCTGCAGCTATTTAAAAGACGTGGATGTAGCACTTGGAGGCATGGTTTAGTAGTAGATTTGGCAGTGCTGGGTTAACAGTTGGACTTGATGATCCTAAAGGATGTTTTACAACCTACATGATTCTATGACATTACTCATAGGAAAAGATTGCTGAAGGATTTTTCCCTGGTTGCTAACAGATACTAATCTCTGTGCCATCATGTTTTAACCAGTATCGTTACCAGTGCTGTAAAACAGTTTGCTGTGGGCTCCTTCTTTGTAAATGATCCAAAATCATTATACTGTAAAATATCCTAATATGAACAGAATTATAACATCAACATTTGCCCTATGCCTTTCAGAATCTATTTGTGTCTCTAACAATTGTCTGCACTTACTATAGTAATGTTGCAGTTCTGCTGACATTGATCAAATCTGCTTTTTTTTTTGCCTTTTTTAGGTAATTTAACCAAATCAAAGTCATTTAATAATGGTTTTTTTTTCCTGACCCAATAGATTTTTGTCTAAGCCTTAATTTTTACTTCCAACTTTTTTTTTCCCTTTGTAACTTTGACATTAGAGTCACACATAATATTCTAGTAATAGCATTACTTGCATAGATCAGCTTTCTACGTCTACTCAATATTTCTTTATTTTTGCATACAAGAATCAGAGCTGCTAATCCAAATGTCGTATTAAAGTAAGAGCTCATCACCATGAGCTACTTAGTTTCCCCAAATACCTGTTTCCTAGGCCATTTATTTCTAAAATATTGTCCTCTTTACTGTATATTTTTTTGTCTTGAAATGGTAAAATGGAAAAAAACCAGGAAAAGATAAAGGGTAAGAAAAACAGCTCTGAAAAGAAATATTGAAAATTCTAAAGACCAGCTAAAAAACTAAAGAGAAGTGGGAAGTACTTTCATATGTTAGAGATAAAACTACTTACTTGGTCACCTTTCTAAAAGTCAGAGGTAAGAAACTATATGCCAGCAATTCTTTCCCAAATGATTCAAATGTTTGCAAGGCTAATCGACTTTATGAGTTGGATGCCCACAATATTTTATTCCATTTTTTATGAAACACATATTTAGCTCCCTCTACCAATTTAATTTTCTCCTAGTTTGTTAATTTTACATAATGCAATTTGGGTTTTACATATTTAAAACAGATAATTTTGTATATATTTTTTTTAAAAAATTGCACATGTTGTTAAACATTATGACTCTTCTGTAATGAAATGCTCTCACTATATTTCAGCCTGGTCTAGGTAGAAAAGAGCAGCTTTCCTAATTCCCCACTGGAAGCACTTATTCAAGAAGGAAACAAAGAACAACCAAAAGTTGTATAGCAGGAGAAGTGCTGGCAGCTGATGTAGAACTGAAAACAGGATGAGGATGAAAGAAGATTCTGGTAACTTATCAGCACTTTTGTTAATTTACATTTAGCTTTGAAATGACAGATCATAATCATATAGAAAAACCCCAACAGTCATCAACAAGAGCATGCCAGGAACATGTTCAAGATGGTATTACTAGAGTAACAATATTGCAACTAAATTGGGATGTAATGGTAAAAAATGCTCCAGACAACCCTGCAGAGATACAGGGCAAAAGTGAAAGCAGCAGGAAAGAAAAAGTTAATAGCCAAATTTTTCAGAATAGTTAAATTTAGATGAGGGGGAAAGTACAGCAGAGTTATATTGGTCTAGGAGAAGGACTGGAATATATTAATATTGAAGTCATTTATTTTTCATTAGACAAATCAAATCCTTTTATTTCTCCTGTTAAAATTGGACTCTGTTCACAGATTACTTTGGTATCTTTCTGTCCATTTATTTCCTTGATATTCAAAATTACATTTGTTTGAAGCTATTGAGATGACTTTTTGTGTCTCCTCCATTTTTGTGACTGAATTAAGTAATACTTTTAGGTGTGGTTTTGTTTAATGAAAGAATGCAGATTTTTCCCTTTTAT
>VWZN01010426.1:21410-48664 GCA_013396955.1 Regulus satrapa | reverse complement strand
CAACTAAGTAATAGATTTTTTTGCTATGGAACCTAAATGAGGCTTGATAAGTGGTAAGGCAATAGTTCCTTTAACAGAAGCAACCAACAGGCACAATACTTTCTTCAGTTCTACATCCACTTAAGAAAACAGGTCTACTTAAATCTGGCTTCCATTTTCACTGGTGACAGGTATGTTTTTAACATGAGTAGGTGCCACTATTGCTCCACATGTGTGAAATCCTATAAAGAAATAAAACCCAACATATTTTGCAAGTTGGATATAATAGTTGTTGTCCTAGATTTTCCTCAGAATCTAGGATTATTTTACTGAGGCAAGTCATATGTGTTCCAGTCTGGTATTTGCAGGCAGACCTCTTGAAAACTGTGAAAGATTAACATATTTACTAATTGGTGTGAATTTACTGATAGGGCTGACATATAAGTCCCCTAAAAGGGGTTAGATATATTTACCTGAATCTGTTTCCAAACTACTTCAAGCTGTGGGATTTAACTGGCATCAATTTTAAAAATTAAACTGTGGAATATGTCCCATTATAGACATTCTCAAAGACACTTTGTGAATATACTTAACTGATATGTAATCAGCTTAGACTACAGAGGAAAATCCCCTGATTTCAGAAAAAAATGTTCTCTTCCTGGGATTCATAAAATAAATAAATGAGGAAAAAGTGAGGAAACATTGTATACTTCATAATAAATAATATTAGATAATAAAAGGCTATAAATGTAAGTAATGATTTCTTGTTGCTTGTTTATAACTGGGAGGGTCTATGCAAAATCTATGCTAAAATATGATGTAAAAAAAGGCAGCTATAATTTTTTCAGTGTCTGTAAACTATAATGGTAATGGTAAATAGGAAAATCATCCTAGGACCCCACAATCAAATGGTAACACTCTGTGTTCACTGTAAATGAACACAAGTATATTGTGTTCAATATACTATAGACTTTTGTTCTCAACTTTAGAAATGAATTATTAGATTCTGTGGTTGTTTGACCCTGGCAGGATGCGAGGTGCCCACTAAANGGAGGGAGGTTTGTTTCCTTCAATCTCTATTTTTCAAGGGAGACTAGCAGATACCTGTTGCTTAAAAACCACGACACTGCTTTATCACTCTCCTTCACAAGTGGACGGGAAAGAGAAAATATTGCAAAAGGCTTGTGAGTTGAAAGGAGAGATTACTCGGCAATTGCCATCATAGGCAAACCAGACTAGACTTAAGGAAATTAACTGAATTTATTACCAATCGAAATCAATAATAGGAAAGTAAGTAGAACAATCTTAAAAAACACCTTTCCCCTACCCTTCCTGAGTTTAACTTTATTGTCAATTCTCTACCTCCTCCCTCCCAGCTGCGCAGGGAGACAGGGAATGGAGGTCACAGTCTGCTCATCACATGCTTGTTTCCTCCTCAGGGAGAAGAGCTGCTTCTCTACTCCAACATGGGTTTCCTCCAATGGGAGACCATCCTCCTTGAACTTCTCCAGCATGGATTTCTCATGGGCTACAGTTGGTAGTTCCCATGAACTTTTTCTCATGGGCTACAGTTGGTCATGATCTGCTCCAGCAGGGTCCTTTTCTATGGAGTGCAGTCCTTCAGGAACAGGCTGCTTCAACATGTGCTCCTTTTACGTTCTTAAATATATTCTCTCTGAGGCATTACTACCATCACTCATTGGCTTGGCCTTGGCCAGTGGTGAGTATGTCTTGGAGTCAGCTGATGTGGGCTCTGTCATATGTTGGGGAATCTTCTGGCAGCTTCTCAGAGAGCCTACCTCTTTTACCCCCTCACTGCCATACCCTCACTGGCCACACAAACCCACTGAAGATTCAGAGAACTCATATTCAAGGCACAACTTCAAAAATAAAAGTAATGACTACAGAGTTCTCAAAAAACATGTTCCCATACTTCTCCTCATTTTTAAAATAAATCAAATATGGTTCTAAAGAATGGGAAATGCTGTGACATTGGGTGGATTGATGAACACAAACCAAAGATGGAATGTCCATCCTGTGCAAGAGCTGAAATGCAGCTTGCAGGTGTAGCACAGACTCTAACACAGGCTCTGTAGATATTTTAAACATGAGGGGTCTTATTTTAGTCCTTATTGAATTTAAGACCAACTTTCCAGCCAAGCAACACTTTGGGACCAGCATAATAGCAAGTTTTATTGGAAAAAAGTTTTTTTCAATTAAAGTATTTAGCATGAAAGTCATCTAATAAGGTGAATTGCATAAATTTATGCAACTAACTAATTGCATAAAAAATAATCAGATAAAATAGTGTCCCAGAAAAACCCTAGCATTCTACATAAACAATATTGTATAAATTTAGCCTCAATTTTAGTTTCCTCAAAATATTTCTTTCCCACTTGCTTCTCAGTGTCTTTGAGGAAGACAAAACTGTTTTTCTGCTTTCTGGCAAGATCCACAGCTGAATCAAAGGCATGACTTGTAAAGGAAAAGTTTCAGTCCGCTATGCTAACCTCAGATTCACAGCAATGAGGTTTTTTTGGTGTTTGTTTTTGTTTTTTTTTTTTTTTTTTTTTTTTTTTTTTTTTTTTTTTTTTTTTTTTTTTTTTTTTTTTTTTTTTTTGATTACTAGTTTCTTGTTTATCCAGTGGTAATCAGTCTCCTCAGGACCGTTTACAGGATTACCTTTGTTGCTCTAATCTCTGTGAATTTTCAAACACTTTAAATGTGCATGTGATTATTAAACCATGAGGAGGAGATAGGGAGCTTTGGGGTTTTTTGACAGTTTATGAAAATAGTGAAATGTTCCAGTGATTTCTCTTGATTTTCACTAATATTTCTGCTGCATTTTAGTATAAAGCAATCATCCCGTTTCACATGGCCAATCCACATTTTACATGAGCCTGTATATTTGATACTTTTGATCAGACTTTAACACATATCCTTCTTATCTGAAAATACAGTTAAAAACATTATTGGGATTATAACCAAAGCTTTAATTTGTACAGCCCATGGCTGTCTATGTCATAAATATGCACATCTCTTCCTCAGCAAGACTTTTCTAAGCACATTTCATGGCACTTTTCATATGCACTGGATTTGATTTGTTTTAGGGCATAATATAAATTCTTGCTGTGATACAGGATAAAAAAAAAATCCTTTAAAAAATGGCTTAGTTATGAGGCTGCACTCATCCTACAGAACCCTAAGGTTTTTTTAACAGTCCAAATAACTTGTTATCATTGTTTTTGCACAGAGCTCTCATTTGGTTCCGAGTATTGTATCTACCTTTCTTGAAATATCTTTGAGTCTATGCATTTGCCCTCAGTTACTGGTGTGAATTCCTTCAGCACATAATGATAGTGCTTCACATTCCGAGCCATGAGCCCGTGCTACCTGCCACAGAATACAAATGTGCGTAAGGTGGTAGTTTCATTATCTTAGGGTCAGTAGAATTTCAAGAGCTCCAAAATTACCTCTATCAGTGATGCAAGTGTCAACTTAGTTTTAATAAATCTTTGGAAACAGCCATGAGTTACTTCTAGGACATCTTCCCATTTCCGGAAATACATCATTCAGCTGCCAAACCTGCTATCAGTTTGTAGCAAATAGAATTTCATCCATTAAATGCAAAGTCTCACTTCAGCTTCTGCATGCCATCACTCTCTGATAGCTAAAAGTGTGATTAACCTGGAGTTTAGCTGATATCAAGCCAAAAGTACGCTATCCCACTTTACCTGTAACAAGGTCTTGAAAAATTGTATTTTCTGCAGCATATGCATAAGGAATGTCATATTTACAGTACTTCTGATTATTCCACAGTACGAGCTCTCAATGCCATCATGTTGTGTAAGGAGAAGTTGACAATTTTTTAGTTTCCATTTATTAATTCTTTTGGCTTTTAAAAGCGGAACAAAAACATAAAATCAAATAATAAAGAAATACTGACTCCCATTAAGAGGGGGATCAAAATATAGCAGAACATCTTGTTTACTGATAATAAACTAATATTGTATTATGTATTCAGGCAAAAATCCAGCTGAAGTTAATGGGACAGCTGTGGTATTTTACTCAATGCTGTCTTAAAATAACAAATTCTTTTCACTCCTGGTAGCTACACTAATTAATCCTGACAACAGCTCAAGTGAAAAAAAAATTAGTGCACTGCTTTTGAAAATGGGAGGCTGGTATGAGTGGATATTACAAGGTTTCCTAAAGTGGTAGAGACAATATAAATGAAATGAAATTAAATGAAATTAAATGAAATTAAATATAAAATAAAATCAGAGTGTAGAATAAAGAAAAAATAAAACCCCAGAACCTAACCCTGTTACTTGGCAACCACCAGAGTATTTTACAATCCTGATATGTCAATTTGATAGAAATCCAGAGATATTTCTATTAACTTAAATTAATCTTTAAAGTGTGAAGTTTGTTTTGGTTTTGTTTGTTTTGTTTTGTCTTGTTTTGTTTTCAAAAGACAGTCTTTCAGCCTGTTTATAACTTTCTAAAAAGTGAGTGTAAGCCTCAAATAATACAATAATTTATACATATCAGGTTTATATATAAACAAAATGAGTTTCTAATGTTCCTTATAGTAAATTAGATACTGTTCATGTTCACTTTTTTGTTTTGGTTTTGTTTGTGAAGCTATTGTCTTATGATATATTTCTCATATTTCCTAAACATTTTTCTAACTTCTGTTGAGTAATTAATGGCCAAGAATATGATGATCTCTGGAAGTCATGCAGTCCCATTTCCCTTTAAGTAGGAATGCTACTAGCAATAGAATACAGCTGCTGTGGTTTTGTTCAGCCAAATCTTGGAATGTCCTCCGGATGGATATTCCACAGTCTTCTCAGATATTATCCCACAAGAGGTCATGTTAAACTGAGGCAATAAATTTCTTTATTGAAAATCAAAAATGTTCATAGCATACACTTTTCTCAGTGATTTGATGCAAAGTATTTTGCAACTAGAAAGACAGAAAACATCAAAATTTGTTAATTTTGTTAATTTGTTTCAGTGGAACATTGTTTAAAATTAGTGAAGCTGCTTTAACACTGATTCTTGACATTAAATACTATTAACAACTACGAGAGATATACGTAACCCTTAATGTTAATATTGTTTCTTAATTAACCCTTAATGTTAATTTTATTTACTATATACTTGCTAATCACTATTTTAAGGTTTTTTGCTTTTTTTTTGTATATGGTAGCTCTGAATTTAAATTAGCACAAATATCATATGTGAGAGTTTTCACATTTTTTTTTTTTCAAGGAAAAAAAATCTCAGTTTGAAATGAACAGAATGGTACTGAAGAGAATGGTACTCTTTAGATATATATTCCATGTTACCTTGTAAAGCTCTGCATATCTTTGTTTTACCTTCTTCATCCCTATTCTGCCATTTTTACAAATTGTGCAGTGGTGTGTGTCAGGTTTACTTTCCTTCCCTTTTTCTTTCAGATGACCTCAATGTGTTAAACACCTCTAAACAATCATCACTGTCCTTTTAAAAGAAGCCAGCATTCAGCTTCATAAATTAGCTTAAACAGTCTGCAGTATTTCAGTTTTTTCTTATATAAAAGTGCCTTTTTCTTCACAATTAAAAGCATTCATAAACTTTTTACTGTATTTCTCTAGCATATTATAATTACTTAGCCTCAGTACCACTATTTTTATTGCTGCTAGACTGTCTAATGTCACAAAGGGCAGGTTGCAGACTGCATGAGGTCTATGAAAAAATTTAAGTAGCTTGCAAAATGACTTCTCAGTTGTGGTCCCTTTTGGCCAGAACCAGTTGATTGTTAATGTTGCGATAATTAGAGGACCCTTTTCAGCTCAGCTGCAATGCACAGCTGTTCAGGTCCAAAAGCTGCAGGAGCTGCCAATCACTCTGAGCCTGAGACTATCCTTTGTCAGGGGATTTGTCAGATGGTGAAAGACCCCACTTCACACACCATAACATACCCTTCGTCCTTCCAGTTAAATTTACAAAGTGGCCAAAGGCTCTTGAAATTACTATTTCAGCAGAGCACAGCTTCTGGAGTCATAGCTGAATAAAATTAAAACTCTAGGGACACCAAAGTGAATGTACTCACAGTAATAAGAGTATGGAGAATTGCAATTATGAGATATTGAAAACATAAACAGCTATGCTGTGAAAAAAACCCAAGCCAAACAAAACCAAAATCAAAACAAACAAAAAAATCCCCCAAACCAACAAAACAAACCAAACAAAAAACAAACAAAAAAACAAAAACCCACAAGAAAACCAAAAGGAATTACTGAAGCTGAAGTACATAAATGACTCAGATAATGTGAAGTTAGTTGTGTATGCATATATTTTGTTATATTTCATATTAGGTAGAACTTTGCAAAACTAAAAAATGTTGTATATTCAAAGTTAATGGTTTGGAGTTCTCATTAAGTGGGTGGTTTTTGATTACTTTTAAAGCAACTTACCTCTTTTCTGAAGATATTATAAAGTCATTATAAATATAGCCTAGTGAAAGGTAAAGATACTATCAAATTTTGTCAAAATCTTCTCCCCTATTTATTTTGACTGGGAGAAGAATAATATACAGTGTATTAAATTACCTGTGCTTTTAATTAGAGCTTGAGTGCATGTGAGTCCCTGACATGAACTACTATAACATATACAGATTTATATTTTTGACCTTTACTTTAAATTACTGGCTATAGAGAACAGCTATAGTGAAATATTAGTATCTTTCTGATTCATTAACTGGAAAATATAGGAGACCTATGCTGAGAGTAAAATAGTGTATCTATATATTCTAAAAAATGGCAAAAAATAAAAAGACTAGGAGAACTTATGTCTGAATGTCAATAGCATACTTGAAAGACTGGCTTGTTCACATCCTGCTAAGGTTATATTCATTAAAATTTGTGTGTGTCCATCAAAGCAATTCCAGATTAATCCTTTTTTAGCTCTTTAGAGAAAAAAAAGTCAGAATAGAACATTGCATATGGAAAGAAGCCAAGCAAAAATATTATCTCTGAGACAATTTTAAAAGGTAGTATCTGTACAATGCTCAAAAGAATGGACTGCTGGTTCAACCCATATAGCCTGCTTAAAATCTCAGTCTAATTTCCTTCATGAACTCCCTAAGATGTTGAAGAAGCTGATTTCTCTGGACTCCGTATGGAACTGAAGGCAGCATTACCCTTGCTACAGGACCTAGACTGATCATATATAATCTGCCACGTGGCAGACTGTGCATCACTATGTCTGGAACTAGTATAAGAATTACACAGTATGAGATAATTTTAGCAGACTGCAATGAATCTATACCTTTACCTTTGTGGTGGGATGACCATGGCTAGCTACCAGGTGGTCACCTTCTCTATCACTCACATCCTAAGCAGGATGGGGCAAAAAGAAAATATCATGTAGGGGCTCATGGGTCAAGATAAAGGCAGGGAGAGATTACTCACCAATTACTTTCACAGGCAAAACAGATTCTGCTGGGGAAATTATTTTAATTTTTTGACAATCTAGATCAGTTTAGTGCAATGAAAAATAAAACTAGATCTTAGAACATTTTCCCTCATCCCTCACCTCTATATGCAGCCTCAACTTTACTCCAAATTTCTCCCTCTCCTGTCCACCAGCAGGGTCAGGGGATAGGGCATAGGATTTATTCACATATCTCTGCCTTTTTCCTCCTCACACTCTTCCCCTGTACCAGTGGGGTCCCTCCAACAGAATACTCCCTGAACTTCTCTGATCTTGGTCCTTCCTGCTGACTTCAGTTTTTCATTAACTAATCCAGAGTGGATCCCTCCCATGGGATGCAGTCTTTCATGAATTCCAGCATGGGTCCCTCCTGGGGTCACAAGTCCTGCCAGTGAACCAGCGCCAGTGTGGGCTTCTCTCTCCATGGGCCTGCAGTCCTGCCAAGAGCCATCACCATGCAGGCTTCCCTCATGATCACACTTCAGGGCACATCCACCTGCTCCTCTGTGGTGTTTTTCATGGACTGTGAAATGGATACCTGTTCTATTCTGGGCCTCCACTGGTGCAGGGGACAGCCTGCCTCACCACAGGCTGTAGGGGAATCTGCTTCAGGGCCTGGAGCATCTCATCCCCCTCTTTCTTCACAGATATCTCTAGAATTGTTACACGTATTTTAAATCCCCTCTCCTGCTGCTGTTGCACAACAGGTTTCTCCCCTTAAATTTGTTATCTCAGAGGTGCTACCACTGTCACTGGGCTCACAATTTTCCCCAGCTTTCCCCAGCTGGGGAGGAACAACCACAATAAATGAATATGTTTTGTGGGATGCCTGGTTGACAAATCGCTCTGCAAGAAAGGTTCTGCAGTGCTGGTGAACATGAACCAGAAAACTGAACATGAGTCAGCAGTGTGACTGTGATACAATGAAGGCAAATTATAACCTATGTTGCATTGGGGGTGTAGCCAGCAGGTGAAAGGAAATGCTCTTTTCCCTTTACTCAGCACTCGTGAGACCACACTGTGTCTGGTTCTGGGCTCTCTAGTATGAGATAGACCTGAGCATATTAAACACAGTCCAACAAAGAGCTGTGAAAAAGATAGAGAGGCTGAAGTATGTTTTGTATATCAAAAGGTTGAGAGACTGTCCAGCCTAGAGAAGAGAGGTCTTAGAGGGAGTTTATCAGTGTGTGTATAAATGCCTGAAGGGAGGGTCTAAAGAGCACAGAACTCAGGTCTTTTCAGAAGTAGGCAGTCACAGATCCAGAGTCAATGGGTACAAAATGCAACACAGGAGGTTCATCCAGAACATTAGAAATTTTTTCTCCAGAGACCCATTCCTACCTCAAATATTGTTTTATTTTGTGATTCATCCTTTGCATCTAAATAAACAACCCTGAGTAGATTAGGAAACTGTGTGACCAGGATACAAAGCCCACTTCATTTAATAACTTCACTTTCTAATCAGTCAATTTTGTAATCTTTATGGTCAGGTGAAATTGTATCCAGTCATGATTGCCTAATATGAAGAATATGGAGATAATTAGCTCAGATTCTCCATCCTTTTGTCTCTATATATTTTAATTAAAAGCATTTACTCTACTTGCACATTTTCCATGTGAATAACAACAATATAACTAACTTTATTATCTGTCAATAATTTGTTGTCTGCACAATAGTTTGTGTTTTCTATATCATAATAAATTTACTATTATATTGTTATAATTCCATTGGAATTGGAGGAGAAATTTCAGATTCTGTATGGGATACTGGGAGTACATGAGTTATCCTTGCTTCCAGAGCAGCTAGCAAACATCTAGCTTAACATCATAGACTTTGAATCACAGTCTATTGTGAAGCCTGGGTTTAAGCCAGCGGCAAGACAGTTTTATCTGAGTGTCCCTGAACTAGTTAAAAGTAACTGAGGTGTGTTTGGCCCTGTTTCATATCATATTCATATCTCTATATTCATGTCTGCTATGTGCCCAAAGAGAATTATGGACCAGTCTGTAACATCCGTACTATCTACAATAATTTCCAAAATCAGTTCAGCAATTTATGTTCTGTATTTACAAATATTTATTATTTTCTGCTTGTTGTATCTGCATTTTGGCCCCTTGATTTGCTTGAAATCCATGAAAATTGCATGAGAAAAGTTATGGCTACTGTGTTGTGCAGTAAAGTTTAAAAGTTCCCATAGCATGGTCATCTGCTTGTCTTATATAAATATTTATTATGTTCATGAACTCGCTTTAATTCTGATGAAGAATTTTGATATTTTTTATTTTCCATTTAGTAGACAGATAAGCAAACAAAAAAGAAACGAAGAAGCACCTACTGCTTATAGTCAAATAGCTTTATATATGAAGAATTTATACCTGATAGAAGAAGTTAATATATGTGAATAAATTACCTTCTTTAGGGTTGCTAAATACTAAATAATCTGTTTGGCAAATAGTTCTCAAATGAAGTACAAACCAAGAAAGCTACTGTAGTAACAGAAAAGCATTGTTTTGGGTTTATAACATCTGGAAGTTCTATCAGATCCCAACTGCCAGACAAATGTAACAAATACATTTGTCATATCTGACAAGTATAAATCTTCAAGTGAGGCATACCTTTAATTTGCTGCTGAACAACAACACAGTGTTGCACAGGAAATTTCATGATAGCTTTAATATGAAATTTATATTAAGGTCGGAAAGGCTTTAGTGTCTCAAAGATATAACTTTAGGGGTGAATTTATGTTCTGGAATAAAGACTGCTGTGTGATTTAATGCTGATTGTCTAATGTTGTGATGTGACTGGCAGAGTGGGATGGAAGTGCTGTAATTTTCAGGCACTGTAGAAGGCATGGTGCTATCCAAATCCCAGTGGAGCTCCACTGAATTGATGAAATGACCAGGAAGGCCTAATTAAAGCTGTTCAGCTCAAATGTATTGATGTATTGCATCTATTGTGATTTCGTTCAATACGTCTACCCTATGAATGCTGGCATGACTGTAAATTAAACTAAACAAATTGCATAAGTAATGCTGGAAGGTAAAGACACATAAAGAGACACCCATGGAATCCAAGTTGAGTCATGCAAAATCCAACAGGTGGCCCTTTGAGCTTATTGTCATACAGTATTATATAAAAACAAATATTGCTTATATCTTATCAAATGAGAAAAGAGGCAGGCTCTAGTAATGGAAATGGTTATGTATTTAGCAAGCATATATTTAATTCCAAAATATATGTTATTCAAAAATATAATTCTGGAATAGTAAAAGGTTCTTCAGAGATTGTTCCCCTTTCTATAATTAAAATATCTCTGAATAATGTATTCATTAAAATGAACAGGAATTCTAGCTGTAAGGCATTTCATTTATGTCTGAGTTATTTGTGAAATATTTTATTGAAATCTGGTAATTTTTAAGCTATTTTAACAGGAATATGTAACTTCAAGCTTTTTTTTTTCTGTATAGTTTTAGTTGTAAACTGTTATAAAATATAATTCGGCACATTCTGCTTGTAAGTAATGAATTCAACAAAATATGTAGAGTGAGAAAACCAGCACTATTCACAAAATGGGACTGAGGTTGCTGGCTTGTCTTTATCTACAAGAAGTTAGGTAAAACTTATAAAATATCAAACTTTAATTTAATACTTAGATTTAGAGAAATGTTAAAACATTTCTGCTTACTGTTTAAAATAAGTGTCTGGGGTTTTTTTCTCCTTTCTAATCTGGCAATAAATAAAAAGTTAAAACTATTTTAAAAATAGCTAGTTTGGAAATGAGGAAAAACCCCTTTCATTTCAAATAGACCAGACCATCTGTGACATTTCAGGCTTAATTTTTGTGTTTGTTAATTTAAAAACTTTATATGTGGAAGTTTTTCTACAACATAATCAAGCTGTTCTCTCTGTCTTTTTTTTTTTTTAAATGAAAAACTGAAAAAAATTCATAATTTCCCTAGCTCTTCTGTAAATTGTATTAAAGAATTCTAGGGTTTAATATCTATAGGAACCAGGATGAATTTATTTCTCTCTTTTAAAGACAGGATGCATGAATATACCTGACAGGAAATTAAAAAATAAAATTAATAGAATGTATGATGATTTTTTTTTTCCCACTCTTCCTGAGGCACGGATTTCTTCTTTCAAAGAGGATTGAGTGCACTCCCACACAGTTTGCTGATGACATCAAGTTGGGCAGGAGTGTTGATCAGCTGTAGGGTAGGAAGGCTCTACAGAAGGAGCTGGATAGGCTGGATCAGTGGGCTGAGGCCAGTGGTATGAGAATCAACAGGATGAAATGTTGGGTCCTGCCCTTGGGTCACAACAACCATGTACAAAACCACAAGCTGAAGGAGGAGTGGCTGGAAAGATTCCCAGTGGAAAAGGAGCTGGTGATGCCGGTTGACAGAGGCTGAACATAAGCCAGTGTGTGCCCAGGAGGCTAAGGAGGCCATTAGCATCCTGGTTTGTGTCAGAAGCAGTGTGGCCAGGAGGATGAGGGTCTGACAAGAAAGAGACAAATTCTACTGTTGGATTTGTTGAAGAAAGAGACAAATTCTACTTGTTGGATATATAGATAAACAGGATTTCTGAAAGCACAGCTAATAAGAGGCTTATCTAAAACAGGCCTATATAATATGTAAGGAAAATTTTTAATGACTATACTGAAAGAAGCTTTGGAATGATACTGAATAGTCATGCCCTTTGGCAGATACTGCTATATATACTTAGTATGTGCTACAGCTGTATATTTTTCTAAGATAAGGCACTTAGCGTATCTCTTCAGTTTTAAGCAAAGAGCTGCTCCAAGCCTTCATGAAGAAACGTACTCTCATTCAGATGGAAAAGAATTATTTCTTTGTAGAATGACAGATCTACACCCAAGCCAGCAGGAAGAAAAAGGTATTTTCGAATTTTAGTAGCTACCAGCACTTTATAAAGATTTTTGTATGCCTTCATAGTCATGACAAACACTTTTATAAGGAGCTAGCAATTTTGAGTTCCTCAACATGAGTAACCAAGAAAACATATTTAAAGTAACTGTTTTTCTGTTGAAGTTGCTTGGAATATTTTTGGACAAAGGGCTCCTTAAAAGCACCTCAAATGATGACTGAACTGATACAATAGTTCTTTTCTAAAGAGCTTACATTTCAGTTAATTGCCTCCCTCTTGGCCCCCATCTCTTTTCTCCTGTTTCTACTCCCTTTACCATGGCAGTGTTGGTAGCAAACCAACTGCACTATTCTACTACTGCAGTATTCAGTGAGAATCTCCGTCTTGGAGTCTCATCTATGTTATGAATGGAAATAATACCTCACTTTTTTTTTTTTTTTTTTTTTTTTCAAACTGCTTCTAAAAAAATTCACTCTTTGACACAACTTGATGGATCAGTTCTTCATACAGCTGCTCTCATGTGGAAATGTGCTTATAGCACATTTTGTTTTGCAGAGTTTCCTAAATGGCTCAGTAGGTGTCAGGACTCTTAGAATTACACATAATTATTAATAAAACTGATTAGCAATTTTTCAGTTCTGTTAGCGGAATGTTATAATTGTATTTGTATCAATATTCAAGCTGTGCCAGTTTTGAACAATCTTACCTCCAGCTGAGATCACAGAAAATGATGCAAAACCTTGAGCTAACATATTCTTCATCTCAATATCAAGTACAATGACACTACAGTACACACTAATGCAAAATTTCTCAGTAAAATTTTGAAAGGTCCCATCTGCCTTTCCTTTAAACCTTTCAAGATATACTGGTAGAGTAGTGTTGCAGGGAAGAAAGAGGAGAGAGAAGGCAGAACTAGAATGTAATTTTATTCAAAATGGGGCTTTTTCAAATTTCAGTCAGAGAGCTTTCGTGCTTCTATCCATGTCTAAAAAAGCTACTCACAGCATGACCCAAATTTATTTCAACCAATTCATTTAAGCTCTAATCAATATGTCACTTGGAGGTATTATACTGTGATGTTGTTTATAAATTCAGTTTGAACTCTTTTTCACTTCCATGTAATAATGCTTCAAAAATAGGGCTGTTTATGAACATCATAGCTGTCACCTGCCATGGAAATATTGCTTCTAAAGTGTGGCCAATTAGATTAATATTTACGTTTATTCACACTTATTAGATCCTCAGAAAACTAACCAGAAAGTTGTTTCCTTGTGTGTTTCTCCTTCACAAAACATGAGTCAGAAAGTCACTCACATTGCCCAGCTGCTCAGCTCATTCCCTAAGGACCCCCTTCAAAACAGGGAAATAAAATTCCACTCTATCATGCAGAATAAACCCCCAATGCACCATGTAAAAGTCTAATAGGAATGTCTTTCAAATAATCATAGCTGCACGAAGACTGTCCATTTTTTATTGACAGTGATTTGGTGATGTTCACAGAACAAGAATTAACCTTGCTCTGACAATGTGGGTGTGGGGGTTTTTTTGTGGGTTTTTTTTTCATTTTTTGGTTTGTTTTTTTTTGTTTTTTTTTTTTGTTTTTTTGTTTTTTTTTTTCTTATTTGCATTACAGGTCAGCAACTGAATGATACCCGTCAAAATTTATATGATCACATCTGAGTAAATAATGATTTCTGCATGCCAGGCTTTGTTTGACAGTATTTCTTTCTGAGAAATGCCAGCAGCAAGAAGCCCATTAACTGCTTTCACCCACTGTTCTTATATAATTCTCCGTGTCTTTGCTCTCCAGGCTGATGGGGAGCAGCAGGGACATAAGCCATTTGTTACAAGCTTCACATTGCACAATTGTGCACAATGCAAAACTGAAATTAAACAATAAATTAAAAAAAAAAAAATAAACCCAAAGAATGAAACACATAAAACTCTCACCTCTAAGTTTCCATCAGCTGTGCTATAGATTTTTCCTATATTATAAAGATGCTTTGTGCTAGAATAATGATGGGAAATTACTGGTTGCCTAATCATGGGTGCTTCTATAAGTCTCACTTTCATTAAGAGGCAATGTATGCCTCTGGCTTACAGTAAATCTATGTCAGGAAAAATTAGATCCCTGTCACATTGGTACACAAAAGAATTTAAAGAATACATGTGAACTGCCAATAATTGCTCAAGAGGTTCAGGTGGCTTACTGAAATACTTAACACTAACTCTTAGAATGCATATTTATTTCTTCCTTTAAAATCTCATTCCTCACAGCAAATATGTTTAGGCATATTAGTAAGTGACCAAAACTAGAAATGTTTATTCTACCAACAAATCCTATGGAATTTACTGCATTGGTATTTGGCCCTGTGCCATCCACGATTAATACTTTTTGCCTCTGCAAAATAAAGCCCCCAGTTGCCAAAGATAATCAAAGTACAATATTTTTCAGATTTTTTTTTTTTCAGTCCCATATCATCAAAAGAAAATATTGAAGTAGATAAAATTATTACAGCTATCTTAGAACAAGGTAGGTGGACCTGAGTTTCTCTTAACTTCATATAATGAAGTTTTGGTCCATTTAATTTGTCTTTACAAAACTTCTCATTGCACCGCACAATGCTTGAATCCAAAGTTAATGCCGTGGAAAACAATGGTATCAATTGCTGTTTGGAGTTTGATCTTTTTCTGATAAGATTTGTTTGATATTTATTGATAGATATTTTTTGTGTAAAATGTGATTTTATGGATCAGATGTTTTCTACTCACTGAAAGGCACTACTGAGAATGACATAATAGACTCCAGAGATTTATTTGGTTATCTGAATACAAGGATACTTACTGTGCTTTGAAACACCCTTAGCTCTCCCTTCAGATCTCTAGCTGCTGCTCCAAGAATGCAGAAATCTCAGTGCCAGCCTGCTATACGTACCTTATACCTATATACAGAGATTCTGCACATCTGGTATCTTAGTCATCCCTTTAGTGTTTTTCTCACATGCCTTAGCTCATCTCAGCTCAAAATCCCTGTGTTTTAGAGCATGAGACAAGTCATTTTGCCTTGGCTTATGCAGGGAATTTACATACATAGCTCACATGTTAATACATAAAATGTACTTGGATATCTGAATTTGACTCTAAACCATATTCATCTGTACTGTAAAAAGTATCCTTGTAAAGACTATTGTGAAGAGTTGTTATTGTAAGACTGGATGAATAATATAATACTGCCTTAACTCCTCAGTAGGAACTGTGGATCTCAATCCAACTCCATCAAGCTTGTGTAGGTTCATTTGTATGTTTAAATGTTGTGGTTTAGGAATGGTATTTCCAAATGTAGTATTCCTACTGAAACACTCCAAACTGTATTCCACTCCCTCACTCCCCTTTCTTATTAATAAAAGTGTGTAGAAAAGAGGTGAATGATTCACATCTGAATGGTCACCATGTGGAAGCTAGCAATACATCTCTACCACACTACCCAACCAGAAGGTTTGCTTCTCCCTACCTTATGTGTGTGCTGTCAGATGGTATAGAACAACCTCAGGGTTCTAGCCATTCTTCTTCTGTTGCAAAAATCCACCCTGTTGTAACCAGGACAGTTACACAGTGTTAATTCTTACCTCCTTCAAAAATAATTTGGGCTTGACTTAGCATAATACATAATGTGTTGGTTAATATTTGTCCTGGTTTCATCTTCTTAATAGCTGTCATAGTGGCTGAAGACTAATTTTGTAACCTCACTGATGTTTCACTTGTTTCTACATGGTGCTGACTCCAAGTCAAAAACTTTTCAGATTCCCATGCTCTGCCAGCAAGCAAGTGCACAAGATGCTGATAGGGAGCACACTTGAGACAGGTGACCCAAACTGTCAAAAGGATATTAGATATTCCATGCCAGAGAATGTCACAGTCTATATAGAATGAGAGGAGTTGGTTGTGAAGAATCAATCTCTGCTCAGGGACAGGCTATGCATTGATCAAGGAATGGTGAGCAAGTGTATTCTGCATCTCTTGGATTTAATTCCTTTTTTTCTCTCCTATTATTGTAGTAAAACTATTTTTTTAAATTACTAAGCTGTTCTCAGCTCAATCCACAAGTTTTACTTTTTTATCTATTCTCCTATTTTGGGGCTCCTGCCTGGTACTTAGGTGCTGGCTGGAGTTAAACCACAACAATATTTTCCATGTGATTCAGTTTTATGCATAATTTAGGACTTTTAGATCAGATTAATCTCACCTAACGGGCTACAGATGCAGAGGTTTAAAGATAAAGATATGTATTCACAGTGCACATAACAGTATAATACAAATAATTCTGTGTCTAAAATAATTCCTTTATGGAATCATAGAAACATTTAGGAAGACACTTCTAAGATTGAGTCCAACCATTAATCTAACAGTGAATGCCAAGTTAGCCACCACTAAACCATGTTATTAAGTACCACATATAAGCAGGTGTTGCTTCTTATAGTCAAGAAAGCTCTGAATATTAATTTAATTGCTGAACATTGACATCTAAGGTCAACCGAGTTTTCTTGTTTCCCCTGCTGGGCTCTCAGCTGCCTCTCAGGAAGATCAGGAGTCTTCTGGACATCCTGTGTTTTATTTGGGTATATTCAATGGTACTATGTCCTTATGTGTGGGCAACAGAACAAGCAATTAGTTGAGAAAAGAAGTCTACAGAGGGTAACTATGATCTCCTCTTTTTATCACCCTTTGAAAAGGTGATTTTCTGGATCTATGACAACATTGACATGTAATTTAGTCTTAGATGGAAAAGCTTAAGTGACCTAAATCTTTCACTTAGATAGTAAAGCGTAACAAATCAATTGTCTTTGTGCCNNAAGAAAAAAAATCAATTTGTTTTTGTCCCAGTTTTTTTTTTTTTTTTTTTTTTTTTCTGACTTGGAAGGACTTTTGTCTTGAGAGACTGAATTACTATAGCAATTAATGAATAAGCATTAGTGCCATCTGGCAAGTTTTCAAGATGACTTGTTTTACTACACAATGCATGCACTGGCTTTGATACAGTGACCTGCATAGTGTTGGTTTTGACCCAGTTTAACTGAGCAGAAACAGTACCAGAAATTGCATTACTCATTTACCTGAGAAAGCATTTTTATAAGGTGAGACCAAATAATATAATTATGTCATGATCTCAGGTTTGGTGTATTAGAAATAATAATAAAAAAGTCTTCTTGGAGCCTAATTTGAACTCTTGCAGGATATTAATTCTCTCGTTTGGTATTTAATTGCAAAAGTAACAGAAAATTTCAAAACCTGAGATAAACGACTTGCTGTAAATATCAGGGCAATACTTTTTCTTTTTTTTTCTTTTTTTTTTTTTTTTCTTTTTCCATGACAAATCATATTGTAAAAGGAACGATCTGAATCCTGATCTGATGAACTAAAGTTAAAATTATTATTTCATTTTTGAATAACAAAAGTTAACTAACTTATTTTAGTAATACAGGATATGCTAATGAGCATGTGATGCATGCAGTACTAAACTCACAGGTACATCTATCTGAATAGATTGGGCAAGATACAGGAGTTTAAGAGAGAAATCATATTTTATCACTGCCTTGAGGAAGGTCTCATGCATGGCTGCTTTAGTTCTTCTGAATAGAAGAATGATCTCTGGAGTCTTCAGATCCATCCTCTAGACTCTTTTAGGATGACTGAACTGTGATTCATCATATTTACTATAGCATTAATGTGCCTGTTCCACCTCAGGGATGAGATACAACAGCAAGTTCTACTGTGTTCAGTGGAAGGTTTTGGTACAGCTACATGCAAATACTGCATGAGAGAAAGCCTTAATGTATACCCTTTGCAACTGTGACAACAAATCAAAGTTAATTGTTCTCATTTATTTTTAAATAAAATGCACAGAGCATGAGTATTCAGCCAGTGTAGAAAACCACCACAGTAAGGATATAGAAACTTTCTGTAGAGTACATTAGTAATAAAATGACCAGTCTGGATCAAATAAAGCCCTCAGCTATGCTTCACGCTTAATTACACTCAAAGTGATTCAAAGCTATTTGCTAGCTGTGTCTACTCTAATTTTTAAACTGATCTTCACAGGGCTGACAGAATGCTAAAAAAACCAGCTCACACTGCTGAGCGGGATGACCAGCAGCAGCACCAGAAACTAAAGGAGTTTGCTTTTCTATATTTTGCTTTCACTGATGGAGATTAGCTGGTGCATGGCTTAGCTGTCAAACAGCGTAAGACCTTTTGGTGCACTTGCAGCAGAACGGGCCCAATGTGACTTGGAAGAAACCAGCTGACATAAGGTGGAATTGTTTGTGAAAAGGAAGAGGTTGTTATTGGCTAGTTTTGTTAGATGTCACGGGAAGAGAAAGAAAAGCGTCAGTCCCTGCATGGATCCTTACGGCTCTCTGGGATGGCAAGCCACTGACAATGACAAGATGCCATCTGTTAAGATGCTATTCTGGAAGAAAACTGGAGCTGCTGGACAATTTCAGTGCACTGCAGCGAGCAAGTGGCACATTTGGCATACAACGGGCCCAAGCATATCTGCAGGCAAATGTGGCCTTATATACACCAGCTTTCTGACTTAACCAGATAACAAGAGTGGTGAATCTATGATAATTATTTTAGGAATTCCATCGGTTTTTCTAAATAGAAATAGCTATGAAATTAGTGATCTCCACTTCTAATATCTTCCAGGAGAAACACTTTTTTTTCAGCTGGAATTACTACAATGACTGCAAGCTTCTGTTAGAGGTGGTTGATTTAACACTTAAGACACGCATGTGGAGAAAAAAAAAAAGTCACACTTTCAGCGTAATCAATATCTTATATATTTATAGAGTCATAGAATCAAAAAATGTTCAGGGGTTGGAATACACCTTACAGACCATCTAATCCCAACCCCCACTGCCATGTACAGGGACACCTCCCACTACAACAGGTTATTCAAGGTCTTTTCCAACTTGGCTTTGAACACTGCCAGGGTTAGGACAACCATAATTCTTCCTTTTAGATACACTTCTGTGAAATTTTATTACAAATTTAGCTTTCAATATTAAATTCTGATCAAATCTATTTTATGCTTATGAAAATTGGAAAATGCCAGATAAATGAAATATGCTTCCCAAATGAGTTGGTTGTTTGCAGATATATCTGCATATCCTTTTTTTTTTTTTTTTTAATCTTAGAAAAATTCCAGTTATGTCTTGTGTACTTGATTATTTAAGAAAAATAAAATTCAATAAAATTTTAGTAAAGTTGTAATAAAATTTTAATAAAATTTTAATTCTTTCACTCCTTGTATTTTAAACATTAATTTTAAACATTTTAAAATCTGTATGTTCTACAGAAAAAGAATCCAAAAGAACCCATATGTATGCAGGTTTTAATTTAAAGTATTGTGTACACAGCAACAATAATAGCACTGCCATAATTTACACCATGAAACAATGAATTTGGCTGTGATAAGATGATCTCTGCAAGTGATGTTTTAAAGTCCTCTCAAGTTTTTATTGCACAGTACTAATACATAATTGTTTCACAAATAATTTTAAATTATGTCTTAATCCAGACAGACTGGAACTGCTCTGATCTGGAATTGTCTTTGTGCATTAACAGATTTTTGGATTATTTCCACTGCTTGCTTTGAGGATACCCTTTGCATGTCTGAGTTTGCTAGTTTGTTTAGAGTTCACAGCTTCAAGAAATCCTAAAATTACATTATCAAATCTCAGACCTGTCAGCATCAGCAAAGGTTGTTAAGAGTGATTTTAGCAGACTGCAATAAATCATGATCTATATTGTATTTCTCTCTGTATTTATTTAAGGTCCTCAGTTAGGGCTCAGACCTGCTCCATATTGAAGTCCAATGAAACATTGTCCTTAGATATGGTGTGACAGGAATTCCCAGAGATCCGCTGTGCAAATGACTCATTTTATATGGAGATAATTGGACTGAGTTCTGAACTGGTTTCAATCAGTACAGCTCCAGTCTCCCATGGAGCTATACTGTTTCTCAAAAACTAAGGTTATGGCCCCAGACATCTGTTGACTAAAGGATTATATGGAATTTTTCAATTATGCTGTACCCTCATGTCACTTGACGTTTTCTTTCATTTTATTCCTTTCATAAACCTGTTAGGCTCACTCTGCTGGCCAGTGGTCTCTTGATTTCATATTGGCTTTGTTGAATTGTCTAGGCACACTTAGTGACATCTTGTTCCAGGGGCTGATGACTTTTATCTTTAAGCACAACTTTCAGAAAACTAAAAAATGTAATTGATGAGATGCCATTTTGTTGTCTTGCTGTAAACTACTTATTTCATGGCGGGAAAAAAAATCCACATGTCATTATTTTGCTTGCTTCTTTATTCCTTTTTCATAATGGTAATAGTGGTAGTAGTAATAAATAAAAATAAAAATAAAAAAAACCCAAAAATTAAAAAAACCAATAATAATAGCAAAACCAACATTGTCAACAAAATATAATGACAAAATCAAAATTTTCTATTATTCCTTGAAACATATAATAGTCTATATAATTATCTTCTGAATAAAGGCAGATGCAGATAACTGATAAGGGAACAGAAAGGGAAGAAGGAAGGAAAGGGGGATAAGAGCAAGTAAAGAGAATGTAAGGAGAGAGGGAAAGTTAAAAATAAGATAATAGGCAAAATCCTATACAAAGAAGAAAATAATAAAGTTACAGCATGTTATATGACAACTGGGATGGGATCTTATGTATATGAGCTGAGGATTTTTAGAATGAAACATAAATGTCAAAAAAGAAAAACCTGGCAAAGAAATTCACTGATTGCTACTCAGAACATATTTGAAAGCATTTGCCTGATGTGTTCCACAGGTTACAAATCAGTTTTCACAAAGTTTTGGAGAAGAGTCATGCCAATTGGATATAATTTACAACGGCAGTTTCAGTTCAGTGAAATTCAGGTATTTATGGTACAGATGTCTGTCTGCAAGACGGGTAGCTCAATTAATCTGTCCACACAAACATGTCTAATACCATGTCATTGTGTTCAGCCTGGCCTCCAGCTGCCATTGCAGCGTAGTATGTGTTTCCAAGAGATCTCATGCAATATGTGACTGTCATCTCCATGTGCATGGCCTGGGTACTGAGTGGCATCTCAGATGACACCTGACATTGAAGTGGAGACAAGTGAGCAGAGCTTTAGGTCCTCCTTAAAGAAAAGTGGTTTAAGGAATCCATCCAACATGTAGACAAGTAGGAATCTATAGTCCAAATTAAGTAAGGTGAGCTTGTAGTATTGAAAAACTTGCTTTGGTTCCATCATAGTTCAGGCCCACAATTAGTTCGTCTTTGCCTTTGAAGCCTATGAGGCCTTACAGATAAATTTATTCTAAATAAAGAAAATGAGGAAACTGGAGATAAAGAGGCAAAAAGGATAAATGGTATCTTAGAAGCACATGTTAGAAAGAAACACAATAGAAGAGACTATGAAAGAAAAATATGAATTTTAGCTTAGATAGTTTTAATTAGAAAGTCCCAATATTCAGTACTAAAAATAAGAAAGTTAAGCTCTGATTCAAAAAAATTTAAGCATATATGACTCTATTTCACTGAGACTTTTGTTAAATCTTACACAATAACACCTTTTCTACTTTGGCTGAGAAGGTTTATATGCTATTGACTAATAGTTTTAAGCTGTGAATAGAAGAAGAATAGCTGGATCAAAGCTGTACCTTTTTTAGTAAAGCTACTACTAAGATTGTGTTTAGCTGTCTATAAAAGGTCTTCCCATTTCTTTAGTGCATCAGTTTTCAAGGATCTCAAGAAAAAACATTATAAACCTAAAGGTTACTAAACATAAATATACCTCAAGCATCATGTTTTCACAAGCATTTTAGGTGCAACAATAAGAAAATGTAGAAGTTGTTTGACTCTACTAGTGATTTCTTAAGGATAGGAATTGTCCTACTGAGCTCCTACTTAATTACTTATACCTTATTATTCACATTTGCATGAAGCTAATAAGCTGTTTTTTGTGTAGTTTGTTCCATATCTTTTCTCTCTGGAACTGAGATTTTGTTAAATTACTGAACTTTACCTCATCCAGGATGTTTTATAATTGTATTTTAATCACTGTAAGACATTTAATTTTTGCATACCCTCTTATTGGTGCTGACATATTTTATATCATATTGCATGCATGCATTAAATACTTACTTTTGGGATAAGCTATTTGGAATCAGGTTTGGCTGCACACACTCCATCAGTGGGACTAATCTTATAGCAGAATAATCTACCAGGGAATAACATCAGGTCTTTAAATTGACACCCTGCATTTCATAGAGTGGGTAAACAGTTGATTGAGTTTTGCTCTTTATGGAACAAACTGAGGTATGTCACTATAGCAGGATTCTATAAAGTTGCTTTCTTAATGCATGGATAGGTGGGTCTACATGCACATCTGTGTTTCTGATGATATCAGAGCTTTTTTGTTCCCGAGGCTTAGTTAGCTAGACCCCACTCTAATACTTCTAAGTTACCTCCAACTTCTTTTCAGGGAAACAGATAATATCCCTATAGTAATTAGCAATTAGTGTCCTTCCTCATTGTGCCTACTCTGGGGAACAGAGAAGTGTTTACTGGGGACATTATTTAGTTGAATTATAAATTATGAATTAGGGGATAGGTCACTCCAGACAGAAGATTTTTTTTCAGGTTTCAAGTAGTGCTTTACAATTAGAAACACTGCTGAAGTGAGTAGTGTAAAATCATCAAGGACATATATGGGCTCTTAACTTTATCAATTGTTTCAGTTGCCCAATAAACATTCACTAAGTATTGACAGAATCTTAGAAGGAGAGAGGCTGAGGTTGAAAGCAACCTCTGGAGGTCTCCTGACCTGAAATACCAACCCAAGTAGGACCACCAAGAAGAGTTGACCAGGACCATGTCCAGGTGGTATTTGAGTATCTCCAATGATGGAAGCTTGAGAGCCTCCCTGGGAAACTGGTGCCAGTTCTTGGCTACCCTCACAACAGAGATATTCAGAAAGAAACTTGAGTATTTCAGTGTGTGCCCATTGCTTCTTGTTCTCTTGTTAAGCACCACAAATAACAGTCTGGCCCTCTTTTCTTTAAACCCTGTCTCTCTTCAGGCATTTATATACACTGATAACCACAACCTCTCTGCCCACAAAGCCTTCTCTGCTTTACTTTAAACTGGCCCAAATGGCTCAGCCATTTCTTGTAGGAGAGATGCTTCAGTTCCTTCACAATCTTCTGTTGGTTTGCTTGTTTGTTTGTTTGTTTGTTTGTTTGTTTGTTTGTTTGGTTTGTTGGTTGGCGCTTTTTTTCTCTATTTTGATTGTCTACAGGATTTCTGTGTCTCTCTTCTGCCTTATAACACAGGATTAGACACAGAAGTCCAGGTGAGACATCACCAGGGCTGAGGGAAAGGATCACTTCCTTCCATCTGCTGGCAGCACTCCTAATGCATCCAATTATATAATTGGCACTCCTTCTGTCAAAGGCACATCACTGACTCATGTAAAATTTGTTGTCCATCAGGATAGCCGGAGCCTTTTCTGACAAGCTGCTTTCCAGGCGGATGGTCCAACCATGCACTGGTGAGTGAGGCTGTTACTCCTTAGGTGCAGCACTTTGAACTTGTCCTTATGCAACTCCACAGGATTCCTGTCAGATTATTTCTCCAGGCTGTTAGGGTCCCTCTGGATGGCAGTTTGATCCTCTGGCATATTAAACCACTCCTACAAGTTTGGTTTTTTTCCACTGGAAAACTTGGGGGTCTGCTTTGCTCTGTGATTCTGATGAACAGTATTGACCCCCAGAGTATAGAGTGAGTGGCTGCCTTCTGGCTAGGCTCCACGACAGTAATGACAACATCTTGGGTCCCATCCCTCCAAAGAGACATTCTTTCCTTTGTGCACTCATCTACAGAGATATGCTGTGTATCTGACTTCTCTTCAGAAAGATTTTGGCAACTGACATACTTTCCCCTACTCCCTTTACATTTCTGTTATGAGACAAAATAACACCAGCAAACATATTTTCATGCTCATATGTACTCAACATTATTTTAGAATATAATCTGAAGAAGTTTTGGGGTTTTTTATCTCTCTCTCTATGTATATACTTTTGCTATAAATATAATTTGCAATACAGGACTAGATATAAACTATTGTTTCAAATATATAGCTGCTAGAATTCTAGTAAAGATGAATAGAAGCATTGCATTTAAATCTTCAATAAGAGTCATTTTATTAGATCCATGTAGTGATTGTATCCAGTACAACAAATACAGCACCAAATTTGGATAATGCAAAGACATACTAATAGAAAAAACTGGTTTTGCATGTTTTGTGTTGTGTTTGGATTTTTTTTTTTTCAAATCAAGATTACAAAAGACCCTATCGTATATTTTGTACTGGAGCATATCATGTTTATTGGTAAATATTTGAAATAAAAAAACAAATAAATAAATAAGAAGTCTATTCTTTACAAGTTTGGATCATCAAATTAGTAATATAGTATCCCTCCTATATGCCATAAATTCATGTAGAACTTCTGGAATTTATTTTAGGAAGGACTTGCATAGACTACCTGGTTTCTTTATCTTTGAGAAGGCCTTTGACTTGGGAATTATCTCTTAAAAAACAAGATCCTCACACTTTTAAAACCTTGGCCCAGAAATTATGTCTACACTGACATGGAAAGTGGAAATTGATTTCCAAGTGTATCTTAAATATTGTCTCAGTTGCCTTCACTTATTGCAGTCAATTTATTTGAGAAGTTTCTGTGTTTAGTTTCTAAATGCTTCACTTCCAGTTCTTATGTTTGTCTTTTGAAGATTTAAAAAAAAATCAGAGCTCAGAAATCAAAGTTCAGAGGATATTTAAAAAAAATATTCTTCATTAGTTTTGAGAACATTTTAAAGTGCCTGCAGTTGTAAAGGTCTACGTTTCTACATTTGAATCAATCAGTTAAAAATCATATTAGAACTGATGGAGAATGGCAAGTACTGCAAACTGCTCTACCTGACCTATTTCTATGACCACTTTAGGGTGAAATGAAATATCTGAATTTATTCCAAAGAGGAAACCTATTACTACACATTAGCTGTAGGCATACTTTGGGCAGCTGGCTGGAAGATTATATATATATATATATATAACTGATACAAAAACTGGGACCAACACATTTCAGATACCTACATTCTCTTCATGTTTGCTTATAGGAGTTATTTCTGTTTAATAGGAGTATTTTTTTCCCCTATGCTCTTTTCTTGGAGACAGTCAATCTATTCAAGTGTGTGGATGCATAAAACTAACACAGGAATAAATGAATTTTAATTATTATTTTTTAAAGGGAAAATCCCTTGTTGATGCTGTGAAAATACATTGGGAAGTACATATATGTTGATGCAACATAGTTGATTTTCATTCAGTAAGAAGAGTTGCCTTGGAAATTTTCTGATTTTTCAAATACATAACTTATTTTAATGATAGGTACAACTGACCTGCCTTCGCCATGTCTCTGGTTTATATGACTACAACAGTAGCTCTACTATTTTAAGGCTAAAGGGATATTTGTTCAGCTAGTGCTTGTATGAGGGTGTATGGAAAGAGGAAACATCAGCTCCTTTAAGGTGTCTGGCCAAGCACTTTTCAATGCAAAAGGAGATAACAAAAAGAGGAAGGAACATAAACAAAGACATACAGAGATACAAACCTGACTGGCAAATGAAAAGGGAGGAAGTCAGACTTGGTCTGTCACACTAATTGGTGAGGTTCTCTGGGAGTGTGGGAATACTTCTTCCAGCACAGTTATCTGATCAGAGATCTTGTCAAATGGGAAAATAAGGAAAAGAGGGAAAGCAGAAACAAAATACTCCAACTTGACAGGTGAGTATAATGCAGACAAATATAAAACCCAAACTTGGTCAGTCACGGTAACAGATGGGCTACTGAGAAGCTACAGGAAAACTGTGGTTTTGCAAATGACAACATTGCAACCCTGAGGGTGCTGGGAATAGGAGGGAGTCAGTGGGACTATACCAGGTGGGGAGCTGTGCAGGGGAAGGAGATGAGGGAAGCATCAAAACAAGGTAAACAGAAAAGGGTATAAAATGGACCAGTCACAGTAAAAGGGTCACCCCACTTGGACCAGCTAAGTCAGTAGGATGCCTTTGTCCAGGAGAAGTGTTAGGGAAGATGGCCTGTGCTGGTATTTAGAGGAACCTGTGAGCATGGGATGCCTGTAGGATAAATGTTGGGTGCTGTGTGCATGCTTTGAGCACCCAGCAGTGAGTCAGGGACTCATGAGGCAGGTAAGGGATGCTAGAATCCTCCTATCAGTGCTAGGCAGGCACAGAGAGCATGCCACTGCTGGGAGAACTCATGAATATGCATGTACTTTCAACCTGGGCAGTGTGGGGTATATGCTGCATTGTGACCTCCTGCCTCTAGTAGCCCAAGAGGAGGAAGGGACATGTCCCTGTGTGCCTGCGCCTAGAGTGAGTCCTGAATGTGAGGGCTGCTGGGGCAACACTTTTCCTGTGGCTATACTTTATCTGTGGCACTCTGTGACCAGACCTGTCTGTGTCCTATGGGTCTCTGTGCATATGTGTCCATGACTGTGCACAGGTGTCTGTGACTGTGTCTCTGGGGTACATGCTCAGCATTGCTGCTGGCTGCGGAAATCACAAAGGGGAAAGGGCAGCAACATCCATCAGCCAAAGACCCTGGGACTTGAGGGAGCGGCTGCTCCTAATATCAGTTGACATTGCCACTCTGAAAAGATACATAACTCACTCATATGGAAAGTGTCCAAAGTTTAAAAAAAAAAAAAAAAAAAAAAAAAAAAAAACAAAAAAAAAAAAAAGA
>VWZN01010424.1:52029-84890 GCA_013396955.1 Regulus satrapa | reverse complement strand
TACTTTTTTTGTGCTTCTTGTGAATAACCTTTTCTAATTATTTCAGCATGACCTGTCAATCCTAACGTCAGTTATACTTCCTGCTTCTGAGTGCCAGAATCCACTGCTTGTATGTTGTTTGGCTTGTGGTCAGCCCTCACAAGCAGAAATCTGATGCGAAGTAAATGATCAGTGTTTATTCTAAGAAGTCCCCTATATTTATTCCAGATAGCTATAACATTGCAGGGGGTTAACAGGCAGGATCATTAATTCCAGAACCTTTTGCAATTTTTTTCTTGCACATGATGCCATCTCTAAATATAACACCAGATTTGGCATGAGAAACACAGGAATGTTCCAATTTCAATACTTCTAAACTTCTCCGACCACTCAAATATCCAAGAAGTGCTGATCCATGACATATCCATCAACAACACCTACTATGTGAGAATTAAATGCCTTGCACAAGAAAACATCATCTGCAGCCCCATGTATCTTGTTTAACTGCAGCTCAGGTTGCTTTTGTTCTGTAAATCTTGTTTTAAAACTTACTCTCATAAAGCCAAAGTATGCAAACAAATGTAGTTTAAGGGGCCTCTCTCATGGATTTGAGGCTATCTTTTTTCCTGACTTCATCATTTCTGCAAGGCACACATTAAAACAGCGTGAAATTAAATTAATGTTTTGCCCAATTTGGCATTCAAAAATTGATTTCAGTTCATGTAAATGGGTTCCAGCTAGCACAGTGCTAGAAGAATGGAAAACACATTATTGCCAAAATTGCCCCAATGTGAAATCTCAAAGACAGACCTAAAAATACCCACAGGTTGGTCTGTTTGGTTCTTTTTTGTTTGGGTTTCTTTCCTGTTTGTTTATGGGATTTTTGTTTTGTTTTTTGTGTTTGTTTGTTTTTTTCTTTAATTGTATCTGTCAAGCTACTCCTTCTTTAGAACAGAAACTTCTATGTTGCCACATCCAAGTATTCAGGATATAGCTAACATTGTGTACACAAAATTGTACACAATGAAAAGAAATTTTAGAATAATAATAAACAAAACTTTAATAAACAAATACAGTGTTAAGTTTTCAACTGGATTTAGNAGGAATGAGCAGATTAATACCATGAATAATTCTTTCCTTGCATTATCTTCCTAAAATATACTCTCCAAATGATTCATACGGGTGCAACTGTGAACTTGGTTGAACTAATTTATTTTTTATTTAATTTCTGTAAATTCCATTATGAAGTTCTAAAAGGTGCTAACAGCTGTACGGTTTCACTGATCTCAGGCAGAGTAGATTTTAATCAGAGGAAAAGTTAGAAATGTTCAAAATTCATAAAGAAATCTACTAAATTGTTTAGAAAGTAGAACATTTAGAACAAAGAAGTCTCCTAGTGCATAAGAATTGATAGCAAACTGCTTTCTGGAAATACGGACCTCATTTTCGTATTTAGCCAATGGGATAACATTCCAGGGGCAGGGAGGGGAAGGGATAAACACATCACACTTGGGGGGTAGGAATACATAGAAACTTGAGAACACAGGTATGTGCACTACCACACCCAGGGTCCTGTCCTGGAGTGGTTTCTACAGCTGGTTTGCTCCTAGTTGCGTACAAAGAGAGACACCAAACTGGTACTGACAACAGTCATATTTGTGAAAATAAGATGAAATTTGAAAGAAGAAAGCATGTCCCTTGTAAAGTCACATAGGGAATATAATGTATTTTAGTTTTGCAAATTAGGGAAAGTACATTTGGTAAATTGTTTACATGTACGCTTCCAGCTGTAAACTTGGAAGTTTAGTAATCTGTAAACAGGGAGATTCTAAGTATCAAAAATAGAAGCCATTGTACACTATTTAAATTATCTCAGTTTTGTTGTATGGAAACATATTTTGGTCTGACATTCAAACATTTGGGAACAATGGAGAGAAACTGACATAACATTTAAGACAGTTAAAAGCATATTTAAGGCCAGAAAGTTTTAGCTTACAGGAGAACACTAAAGACCCAAGAACTTAGTAGCATGTATTTTACAGAAAAACCATCAGATATAAGCATAAATTCATGAAGAATGAATAAAAATTTATGTTCTTAAAAGCCAAAGTTTTTGTGCAGGAGCTGCTGAAAACATAGTTTGGGGTAAATGGGACATCAGATATTATATTCATCATTCCTTCATGCTCTAGAGCCAATGATCACTCTATATTTTTCTGCATTTTGACCTTTGACTTTGTGCATAATACCCATGAGCATAAATCGCAATGTTTAAAACCAGGTTTTCTTTCTAAAGGTGCACAGAATGTTTTGCACTAAGGCATTACATTTTATTTTTGGATTTTAAAATTCAAGTTATATGATTTTGTGACAACTGTGAAAGAAACTTTATTATTTTGTGGCAACAGTGAAAGAAATTTAATCACTTTGCTTGTGGTGATGTGATGCAGATGTGGTTTACACTTCAGAGGCGCAATGATGAATCAGGAAAAGAGTCCACACAGCAGTTTGAAGATGAGTAAAAGGATTTTTCTTTCTAAGTGTTAGGTGGAACTCATGGGGAATCAATGCCTGTGTACATTTTATACAATGTATCAGTTATCAGTGGAAACTCTTCTGGGAAAGGGATGGAATAAAATCCCACTAAGGATAAATGAACCCTTAGAAGCTTCCTGATGTAATTGTCTTTTACATAGACATATTTTCAATGGCCACAGTATCTTCTATGATAAAATTTCAATTTTTATTTAAAAGTATTTGGAAAAAAAATCCATTTCATGTAATTTTGACTGAAATTGCATCACTTTTCAGTTTGGGGTCCAAGCAGTAAAACAAACAAGCAAACAAACAAAAACCCAACAAAAAACAAACAAAAAGCGAAAACAAAAACAAAAAACCAAAACACTGTGAGAAAAGGATTTGAATATCCCAAACTCACTTCAGTCAGTAAAATGAATGAAATTGTGCTGACAAATCATTAGAAGAAATGTGTCTCAAAAGTCTGTAGTCACTTAGCATGAAATGTCTTAACACCAGAAAAAGTACAAACAAAAGGAGTTCAAATTGCTTTGTGGTTAGGTAATAGATATGTGATAGATATGGATATTTGTTTTCTGATTAGATGGTCATTGTTCTTTTATTTGGGTTGTTGATGGAGATAGTCTTGAAAGAAAAAAAATAATTTCACATCATCATAACATTATTTGCATAAAAGTTCACAGAAAGCAGATAGATAATTGTAATTAACAAAAGAGGAAAGAGGAAATCAACAAAAGAGGAAATTAAAATTATATGCTTATTTGAAAATTATTATTATATATATTTGAAAATAAAATTGCACCTAAGATATCAATTAATTGATTTTTATTTCTGTGTTCATAATTCATATGAAGAGCAGTAGTAGCAGAAAGGAAGCAGCTGCTACTCCAGTGCCAATCTGCCAATAGAAACAACCTATAGAAAGAGCAGATGAGTTTGAAGGTTTCCAATAGGTAAATGCATTGATTGGAAACTGGTGACAATTAGCATGACACACAAAAAAGAAGGATGGACTGCATATTGGCAAGTCCATTCTTATTGACAATATTACAAAGAGAGGCACTAAGGGACACCAAGTTATGAGGCATCCAGAGAAATATATCATGGAATGCTACATAGACCAATAGATTTATATCTTGTCACCTAATGGTCTTATCATGAGGAAGATAAACTCTGTTCTTCTCTTGCAGAAATTTTTAAGGTGAATACTAAAATTGGTAGGAATGAAATATGAGCAGAAATGCCTGTATGTTTAAATACTAGAGCAGGAGAAAAGGGTTAAAAGAAATGGCTTTCATTTGTCATGGAAAACACTATCCCCAGGTCATTGCTTCCAGGATGATCTTCCCAGCAGTAAAATTGAGGAATGTGTTGCTCACCTGAAGACCAAAAGGCCTGCATTCTGATGAGACATGGATGGCTGATCAGTGGAAGTTCTGCGTCCATGCACCAGGGCCATGGCAAGAGGACTGCAACATATCACACATGGCAATTATATTCCTGTTAGCTCACCAGAGAAAGGAGACCATGACATATACATCAAACATATTCCAAAGAAAAAACAAAGCAGCAAAGTTAATGGAGATTTTTAAAGGCAGAAGTTTGCAACCTTTTGAGAACCGCCCAATTAGGGCCAAAATTGGTTCGCAGTTGTTCATCAGAAAGACCCAGACATGTGGTAAAGTTTTGATAGTCAGTGTCCTTTGTCACCTTTTTGTACAAGTGTTCCTGGCCAGATCTCTCTGGGTTCCTGGCACCCTGGTCCTGGTGACCATGTATGTGTATGAGACGCTGTGAATAATATGATAAGAGTGGGAAAAATCTTGGTGATTTGAGCCAGTAAAAAGCTTTAATATCTTGTAAATAACTTTCTCCTCCCTCTTCCATAAGTTCTCGTGCTTAATTTTTCTTGAACTGGAGTGAGACCTTGTCATTCTTTTCAATTCTCCAGGAACCTGGCTATGCCAGGAAATATGGGTAGTGTGATAGCCTTGGCTTTACTTAAAGTGAAAGAAACTCAAACATATTGGTTTGTTGCTGTTAGAAGAACAAATAACTTGATAAAAATGTTTTGCACTTCAATTTTTTTTTTTCAGAAATGGAGTAGTAAAAATATTTTTTCAATACAAATATGCCTATTTTCTGTGAGACAAGAAAAAAATTTTTTTAATCTTTTTCTCTCTGTAAAAATACAGGTTAAGTGTTCCCTAGAAATACAATTCTGAACAGTGACCATGATATTTTTGGTGTACTTTAATACTTAACTCTAGCACAAGAGACAAGAGTTCTCAGTAGCCAACAAAAATACAAATAAAAAAAAAATTGCTAATGAAAGGTTTAAAATAAGGGATTATCAGAATGTCTGCTCACAATTTGGAAGATAAAAACAGTGAGTAGGGGATTTCACAGGGAAACAATCAGTGTTTAACTGGACAAAACAAAACAAAGGCAAAGATAAACTATTTCCAGGAAGAAAACTCTCCACTACATAGATCTTTATGTAATATTAAATATCAAGTACTGGTTTTGATAATCTTAATCTTAATCTCTAATCGTAATCCTTTTTTTCCTTGTCAGTTTTATGACATACAATTTTTGAGAAATATCTTTGAAATGTGAATAATAAAAAATGTATTAGCATGGATTTTCTCCTTACAAGGATTCTGCATCAAACAGTTAATCTCTTATTTTCACATTTTACATGCACATCTTCATCTTATCTCTTTTGAGTACAAAGATTTTTGAGGGAACAGCAAAGATCATAAGCCCTTCTTGGAGTGGATACACTTAAAATGCAATAATAAAGGATGTTTTCTCACATAGAATCTAAACATAGAATTTAATTTTTATTTTACAAGTTAAATCTACACCTGCTAGGAATCAAAGGTACTGTTAATCACTCATTGCTGTTTGTTTTTTTCTTTTTACCAGATGACAATTTGGCCCTTAAAGTGTTTTCATACAAGCAGGGCTGGTAAATCCACCTAGTATTTGGTTTCTCTATTGATTGCATTGCACAACTGTTTTCTGTTGTTAACAGTTCTGCCAGACTTTGTATATTTGGTCTGGAATTGCTAAGCATGATTCTGTGCTTTGCCCTGTATATTTCTGGCAAGGAGGAGAATGTTTATATCTATGTGCCATCAGCTTGAAAATCTAGATACACGGTGATATGTTAGGAGCATTTGCAAAATTTCCGTCCATGCAACCTCATTTTATAGTTCATTTGAGCAGTTCAAATCCTGCTAGATTCTACTCACTAAGGATTAAACAAGGCTCTCCCTAAAATGGCAGTTCTGCAAAGTTCTGCCAAGAGTGATTTTGGTGAACTCTTCTGAGATGGCAATTGTCACATGGAGGAAGAAGGCACTGCAGAATTCAAATCCCAAAAGAACAAGGGTTACTACCATGATTGCACTGAATCTACACAAGTGTGGAGGAGACCTCAAAATCGAGACTTCAAGTTAGGGAAGTACACCAACAGAATAGGTATTAACTGAGAGAAACAGAGAACGCGAAACTGGGAGTAGCTGACTGGGAGGTCTGTGCAGAGACCAGTGCAGCAGCAGTGACAGATGTTTGAAGAAACTGCAGTATAGAAAAGAGCAAGACTCAATGGACAGAGATTTTTTTGTACAGTCTAGAGAAGAAGCTAAGGATTGGGATTCAGAGGTTCTGAGGGAAGAAAGGGGGAATTATTGATGTGAAAATAAAGAAACCAGGACTAAGACTCCTGGAAGAAAAACAAAATAGACAGTAGAAATAGAATGACTGGCTAGTCAAGGAGGCCATATTGGAAGAGAAGATTTTTTGCTTACGATGTCATAGTAGAATCATAGAATGGCTTGGGTTGGAAAGGATATTAAAGACCAACTGGTTCCAACCCCAATTCCATGGGCAGTATCACCTTTCACTAGTCCATACTAAAGAAATATTTACTTAAAAGCAGTACTGAAGAACAGAAGTACTAAAGAAATACTTTCAGAAAGGTATCAGTAGAAGTATTCTGTGGTGGATTGACCTTGGCTGGCTTCCATATGCCCACATAGCTGATCTCTCATGCCTTCTCCTCAACAGGATTTGAGGAGAAAATGGGATGAAAAAGCTTGTGAGTCAAGCTTGTGGCAAGGAATGACTAACCAATGAATGTAATTGGCAAAACATACTTGAACTGGGGAATAATAATTTATCGCAAATTAAAATATAATTTGATAATCAGAAAAAATAAAAATTGCAGCAACATTTTTCCTTCACCCTTTCTACCCAGGCTTAACTTCATTTCTTCATTCATGTCCCTCTACCTCCTCCCTGCCCCTCTCCACAGCAGTATGTGTGAGGAATTGGGGGTAATAGTCTATCCATAACACTCTCTTTCTGGCACTCATTTCTTCTCATGTTTATCTCCTTCTCATGAGTCCTCTCCATAAGCCCTCTCCATGGGCTTCTATCCTTCAAGATAAACCTGCTCCATTGTGGGATTCTCCAGAGGCTACAGTTCCTCCAAAGAATATCCACCTCCTCCTGTGTTTGGTCCTCCACTGCTTGTAGTGTGAATATTTTCTCCAGCCTGGCTTTTTTTTACAGGCTGGAGGGGAACCTCTGCTCTACTACAGTTTCTTCCACAGGCTGTGGGGAAATACCAGCATTAAATCCAGGAGTCCTTCCTCCCCATCCTCTGACCCTGGTGTGGACAGGCTTGCTTTTCACATGTTTTTCTCCTTGTTCCTCATATGCTTATGCAGTGTTTTGTCCTGTCTCAATTAAATTTTTTTCCCAAATATGCCACCAACTTGACTGATGGGCTCAGCTACATCCTGCTATTGGTCTGCTGAAAATTCCTGTGTTCAGCAGAGAACAGCCCCAACATGGTCTCACAGAGGCTGTCCTTTCAGCTCCTCTGCAGACAGCTCTTAGCTATGGACATTCCACTGGATATGCCTTGAGAAGCACCTCTCAGAACCAGAAAACATCTAAGATCCCTGAGTCTCAATATCACCATGGATATTGTCCTAATAAGCCCACTGGTGCTTCCAAGTTTACCTTATGGGGTAAAAGTCAGGGCATTAGTCACATTCCTAGTAGGATTGCTCTGGTCTATTCAGCCTCACTTCCAACACATTCACCCGGATAACCTTCTCTTGGAAATCAGAATGTGGAAAAGGAGGAAACAAGGGAAAGAAAGATCTCCAGAAGAACATCTTTCAACCAGGTTTAAAGCAGTTAAGGGTGTGCATAAAGAGAATATAGGCTATATGTAGTGCTCTTTTACTCACAGTTGTTGCAGCTCATTTCTTTGCAGTGGTTGCATAGTGAGTGGTAAATATAATCACCCTTTTGTCTAAGTGGAAATATATTTAAACCTTAATTTTTGTTTTAACTTTCGTTGCAGCATATGCACTTAATATAACCACTGCCAGACTCATAACATCCTCTGTAAACCTTTAATGGGTGTTTAACTACCTAGATTTGATCACCCTTTTACCTTTCTCTGGATACTTATAATCAGATCATGAAAGTGATTGCTCTAAAATACATTCACTGATGAAGAAAGTTAGTTTTCTCAAAACTACATAACCAAATTTCTGTCATAATCTTTGTATTCCAGAGAATAATTGTGAAATCCATTTCTGCAACAGTAAATCTGTTTGTCTGTCCAGCTTGAAAAAATAGGCTCACATATTATTGAAAAAAGGTGTCACTCTCTTTTTATAAAGGGCTTTTTACATAGGCTATTTCCATTTAATTTCTCCTTGCCACTAAGATTAAAAAAAAAATCTATTTTGAAAGAACCAGTCCTCACACGTCTGAGTTCCAATACTAACAGATTTATCAGTATGATCAGTCATTATTGGATTATATCAATCCTTATCTGGATTAGATGCAAATCTAATAAACTGCCTTAGTTCTGCATAGACAATAGTCTAATTTTCCTGAAGTTGCTGTATTATTTTCTTCAAAACCCTTTCATCAAATATATTCTCGCCATTTACACTAAGAGTATCCATTTTGCTGTGATGCAAACAATAGTGAACAGGATGTGCTGGGAGCTGTTCAGCTAGAAAGGAGCTGTGAAAAAGGAAGCCTGAGGGTCCTGGTGGACCATACTGAACACAAGTGGTGTCCTGGGATGCATCAGAACGAGTGTTACCAGCAGGTCAGGGTGGAGGATTCTCGCCCTTACTCCGCCCTGATGAGGACACACCTGGAATTCTGGGTCTGGGACTCTGTTCCCTAGTACCAGAGAGATAGATGTAAACATACTAGAGAGAATTCCCTCAAGGGCCCCTAATATAATTAAAGGACAAAAGCATCTCTCCTACAAAGAGAGGCTGAGAGAGCTGGGACTGTTCAGGAGATGAGAAGGCTCTCAAACCTGGTCAGTGGATAAAGGAGGCAATTATGAGAACAAAACTGGTCAGTCACTCCTAATTGATGAGTGCTGAAATGTGGGAATGTTTATTTCATTAAGGTTGTATGATCAAGAACCTCATCAAACAGAGTGTAAGGACCTTATAAAATCATTTGATAAGGAAAAGCAGGAAGCTATGGAGAAAACACACACAAACCTGAAAAACATAAGGGAGACAAAGTCAAGAAATAAACCTTGTCAGTTGCTAACTGATGGACTATCAAGAACTGCAGATCCTTCCTTTGCATTAACCTCATTGCTAAGTACCTCTCTGCATAGTGTTACTTTCTCTCCTGTAGCTATATGTTCCATGAAACTGTGTGAGATCTATATATGTGTGTGAGTGACACTGGGGTGTAGGTACCCCTGCTCTGCGGTGTCAGCTGCTGGAGTGACAATGGGGGGTCCTAGTACCAGTGACTGAAATGAGAGGGGTCTTAAAATTCTATTAATTGGGGAGGCAGTGTCATGTGTCCCAAAAACTAGCTACTGGGAGGGATCAGAATGAATGAAATGAGTGAGTGAGTGCCTTAGCACTGGTGGCAGCAGCAGGACCATAGACACAGTCTGTGTACCTGGTGCCACCTCTGAAGGGGCAGAGGGGCAGTTGAGTGTATCTATCTTCCCCAGTTCAGGTGTGTGTGTGTGTGTGTGTGTGTGTGTGTGTGTGTGTGTGTGTGTGTGTGTGTTATCCACTAGGAAATCTCAGGCTTGATCAGCCAGATCCCAGGCAGCCCTGGGTCCAAGCTGGGGTATCAGGTGGCTGGCTGAATATAAATACCATGCAGGTAGTTAGGGGGACCTGTAGGCATTGGGTGTCTGTGAGACAAGTGTGCATGCACCATGTGTTTGCTTGTGAGCATCAAGCTGGAGTGGCAAGAGGGTCTGGGGACACATGGAGCAGGTAAGGGGACTTAATATCCAGGTGTGGCTACCAGGAAAACACAGGGTGTCTGCCCGAACTCAGGACACTTGCAAATATGTGTGTGCTGTGTGTAAACCTAGAGAGAGTTGTGTGTGTGCCTGCACCAGTGAATGCTTGTCTCCACCAGCTGAAAGAAGCCATGGGACATGTCTGCTTGCATTAGTGTTTAATATGGGTTCTGTAGCGTTTGCTGTTGGAAGCACAATCATGCAAGCAGTAATTTAGAGTGCATATTTAACCTCTGCTTGATTTTAGAATTTTGGAAAATAACCTTTTTGGACTTCCAGAAAAAATATTGTCTATCAAATCAGAGATTTGTTTAAAAGGATATGTTCTATCCATATAAAACCATAAGTATCAAGCTGATTGGCCTGTTCCATCAGCTGTGTTGCCTTTGTGGTTTTGGGATCACAGGATTATTTTGTTACTGAAGGATCTTTCTTACTGTAGTTCAGCAGAAAATCTTGGTTTCTGCCTCCTGTTAAGTTTCTTGAATATTGGTAAATATTGCTCTCTATTTGTTCATCCTCTGTGCTAATTTTGTTAAAATATGATTATACCTCCATTCAACAATGAATAAAATAAAGTTAAGCAACATAAAAGAGAATATATATATTCTATTCCTGATTTAAGGTNCAACCAAACAAAACAAACAAACAAAAAAAAACCCCACAAAAACCCCAAAAAAACCAAAAAACAACCACTCTCCTTTTAATATGGATGTAATTTTTTGATGGGCATTTTTGTCGGAAAGGGCAAGGGTTTCTTGTGTGCAAGTGATTGCATGTTAAAATAATTGAACTAAATTTCTTAGTGGATGGAGGAGGGAAAAAACTCCACCATTTGGGATCACAATGTTTTGGGCAGAACAATGGAGAAAAAGAAGTGGACAGATCTGACTTCCACAATTAGGGGTGATTTTTCTGGAATTCTGTCAAGGGAATTATAGCTGTGAATTATAACCTTTTTATCTATCCAGAATAAATTCCACTTGTTAAAATCAAGTGAGCATTACTGAGAGTAAAGCAATATTAAATAGGCGACCTATTGACAAAAATGAATTAGGCTCAGAAAAAAACATTTGTTAAATATAAATTAGGGGCTCTCTGAAACAACCTCCATAAAACACAGGAAAGTATGCCTCCACAAGCATAATAGGAAACAAAGGACATACATCATATGTGGCAAAATAATTATGAAATGCAACTTTATCACATGTGGCCAATGTTTCCAATTATTTCTGTAAAATAAAGCCATTTTTTTCCATTAATGATGTTGCAGATAACTCACTCAGAGGATCATTACTGGTAGGAGAACTCTCCATCTCTTTAATGAGGAGCTCACAGGCCTTGAAATGATACTGAAGTAATTATAAGATTGACTCAAAAGTGGGAGTGAAAACTTCAGTGGAGACATACACCAAACTAACATGGAATTGAAGAGTTCCCCAGAGAGTGAGCAAATGTAGGATGGCCTTAATGTGCTTTCAATTCTTGCTGAATATTTAATTGTAAGTATATGTTGATAAACTGTTGCTAGTTTTTTCATTGGAAAGCATATTCTTTTGTAACCCATGAGAAAAAATTATGGACAAGTTCAAATACTTGTGTAGAAGTGAAAAGGCTTGCATTTGACAGCAAAATAATAAAAATAATGCATTTCATTCATTTACTGCAATTTAAGAATCTGAGTGAAGAGAAACGTAAGCATACCTTCTGTAATTTAGAATGCTTTTAGATCAGTAGAATAATTCACAGTAACAACCTATTGTTTTAATTAGTTTATTCCCTCTGTGTCTTCACATAGAATCCTGGAGAAAAATTCATTACATCTAAGGTAGAAACAGATGAAACCATGTCAAAGGTTTCACATGAATTTGTTTTAATTTCTGATACTAATACTTAAAAATGGAAAACAGAGGGTAGTAAATGAAATTGTTGAATAAAACGGTACTTAATTTATTCAGGAATTACATGAGAATTCATGGACACTGATGTACCATCAAGTCAGGCACATCAGTAAAAAATGTGCAGAAAAGTGTGTTTGAAAGACTGACTGCAACTTCATTTCTAACTATGCATGTATAAACATGCAACAGACATAAAACAATTTTCCCACAACTATTTGTGACCACAGCATATCTATATTTCTTGACCCTATTAAAGACCCTGTTGTAAACATAAGAACATACCTAGACTTTGCTAGTCTTACAACCTACACCCTTGTCTGCCCCATACCCAGCACCAGCCTTGTACTTTACTGGTTTGGTAATGGAATTGTTGCACTAAGAATGTAAGCTTAGAGACTTCTTTAATATAAAGAAATTAAAATCTAAGTGAGAAAAAAATTACATTGGTCTACCTTTATACTCTATATAATAAAGAGGACCAAACCCTGCCTGTGTTCTAATGTACAATTTTAACAATATCAGAGCTTCCAAGATGACCCAGGCTCCATTCAAATGAACTGCCCACATAGTGCAAAGCTCTCATAGCATTACTCTGAACAGAGCTGTAATATTGCACTGTGGGGATTTAATGAAGTGCATATCCATTCATTTTTATGAGAATACTGCAGGTGTTAGGTTTGGAAGGTTAAGTTTGAAATAGTATGCCAGTAAGTGATACTGCAATGACTAGACTTTCTGGTCAGCTAAGCAGGACAGCAATAGTAGGGGAGATTTTCCTCTTCAATCAAGAATTTGCAAGCCCAGCAATGCATGCAGGAGCAAAGATAAGTATACAGCCTCATTGTATGTGACCTCTTGGTGGCTTTAAGATGCAGTGCTGAACACTACACAGCTTGGGCCTAATTTACTGGGAATATTACTACAAGTTAAAATAGTGTCATGGGAAAGCTGAGGTGTCTGGTCCTTTACAATAAAGACTGTTCTTATAAATCAGTGATAGTATCAGACATCTTATATTGTCATGGATTTTAAAAAATGCAATAAAAAGTACACTTGAAAGAGTTAATGAGGGAATTCAAGAGCAATAAAAGATCACAAGACTAGCCCTTTAGTCCAGCCAAAGAAAATGGTGCTAAATTGTAACCAGGTGTTTTTATTTCCTGATTTACAAAGTATTGCACACTCAGCACTCTCTGCTAGAAAGGGCAAGATGCAGACTCACATACAAGAACATTCATTGGATTCAGCTAGCCTTTATAAAACTTTAGACATCCCGAATTAATTTCATCAATTCCAATTGATGTACGTCCCAAAACATACTGAGGGAGCTGGCAGAAGAGCTTGTCAAACCACTCTCCATCATTTATCACCAGTCCTGATTAACCATGGAGATCACAGATGGCTGGAGGTTGGCCAATGTGACACCTAGGGTCGAAAGGATAGTCCAGGGAATTTCAGACCTCTCAGCCTGATCTTGATACTTCAAGGATTATCCTGAGTGCAATCACACATCATGAACAGTAAAACCACAGAATCAGGCCTAGCCAGAGTGGGTTTAGGAAAGGCAGATCCTGTCTGACCAACCTGATCTCCTCTTATGACCAGGAGCCTTGCCTAGTGGAAAGGGAAAGGCTGTGGATGCTGTCTACTTGCGCTACAGTGAAGCCTTTGATACTGTCTCCCACAGCATTCTCCAAAACTGACAGCCCACAGCTTGGACGGGTGCAGTCCTCACTGGGTTCAGGACTGGCTGGGTGGCTGGGTCCAGGGAGGTGTGGTGGTTAATTATTAAGCCAGTCTTGCTTAGTATCTTTCTCAATGATCTGGACCAGAGGATTGAGTGCACCCTTAGCAAGTTTTGCAGATGACTCAAAGTTGGACAGGAGTGTTGATCTACTGGAGGGTAGGAAGGCTCTGCAGAGGGGTCTGGAGAGGCTGGATTGTTAGGCTAAGGCCAAAGGTAAGTGGTTCAATAATGCAAAGTTGGTCCACTTTTTTTTTTTTTTTTTTTTTTTTTTTTTTTTTTTTTGTGTGTGTGTGTGTGTGTGTGTGTGTGTTGTGTGTGTATGTGTGTTTTCCAACATTAATGCTTCAATGATTTTAGGATTCTAAGACTCTTGGAAATTATGAGTAATAATCAAAACCTGTGATGACACAGGTGATCAGATAAATATTGCATAACTTATTTATTAATGTTATGTAGTTTTGCATATGCAACTATTATGGCAGATGGATAACTAAATTGTACTTCAGCCACTGAAGGAGAATATCTTTGCAGTGTGACTCCTGAGCATCAGACTGGGTAATGCGCTGCAGTATCCATTCTCAAACTCCACTGAACTATTTTCAAATGGCTTCTGGTATAAGAACAGAAGTAGAGAAGGATTTCAGAAGACAGTTGATAAGTATTTCTTCTATGGAAGCTGAAAGAAATTCTAAAAAATCTGAGCATTAAAATTTTCCTTTCTTAAAATTGGACTGAAGATTCTTTGTTTTTCTTTATGGCATAGTTAGTAATTTTCCATTTAAACTGCTCAGAAGTTAAAAACCATTCACATATAAAGAAATTTTTACTCCCATCTTGGCAACCCCACCTTGTTGCCTGCTAGCAACCCGGATGGACTTAATCTCCTATATATCCTGTATACACAGGATAGGCTGTGCTTATGACCTGGCAAATGTATGGCATATCAGTAAACATCAGTCTCCCATAGTGTGAACTGTGGCTGGTACTAAAGTAAGGTAGACATCTGATTATAGTGGAAGGTTAGACAGTTTGATTCAGTCAGGTCCTTACAGTCATGCAGACATAGAGATAAAGAACTGTAAGTGTGTTAAGGGTGAACTCCGTCCAAGGGCACGACACAATCATCTGCATGAAAGGTGCCTTCTGATTCCTCCAAAGCTCCAAGTTTTCCAAGATAACTTGATAAGTCTGCCAGATATGGTACAGCATTTGCAGGGATCTATATTATTCTGAAGCGGTAACTAGAAACAATGTCATCCTGCAACATCTCACATGGCACTAGAAAGACATGCAAGCAAATTAATCAAGCCTTTAATTACTATGTCTCAGTGGCAGATTTAATGCAGCTGCTCAGCCCTGTCAAGGGATAAAATTGTTTATGCCATGTTCAGAAGCACATTTGTAAATAGAAACTTACAAAAAACCCCCAAAAAACAGTCCCTTAACAGACATTATATATAAGCTGGAAAACAGTTCAAATGAAGTAATATTTTATTAATCTCTCATTTCAATCCCAAATTTTTATAAGATTGGATTGTTTAGACCAAAACATGTGCATTGGGTACAAAGACATGGCCAGTGTTGCACTGTTAGGCTGCTAGAAATTTGGCTTCCACTTGATTTTATTCTCACAAAGGAATATGGTTCTGTGCATATTAAGGAAACGATCAAGAAGAAGATATTTATTGGAGTATTAAGGAGCTGATTCAGTCCAAGCACCTTTTTGAACTAAATCCTGAAATTTCACATTTGTGCCATCTGCATGATGTGGATACAGTACTGGCATGAAACAAGCTTATTAATTTGTTTTAACACCTGTGAAATTGTAACAACTCTTGGCCATTAATCCAGAATGAAAATGTTTGACACACTCAGTAAATAAAGTCCATTTAGAAACCCATGAGTTTTCCAGTACTTGGAAGAAAATGGGTTATTTTTGTATACAACAACAAAAGTGATATTTGGGCAAATTGAAGTCCAGCATCTTATCTTTTTAAATTTCTTTTGTTTACTTAACCTTCAGCATGGGGGCAAAAAATGTCATTTTCTTATCAAATATAAGAAAAAAAAAGAATTCACAGACATAATGATTGTTTAGATTCTTACAAAAACATAATAAAATAATACATTCCTCAGTCTTGAGTAAAGTCTACCATATGTTCCTTCACACATGTTGGTGGTTTGGTTTCTTTAGTTTTGTTCCTTTTTACTCACAGAATTTAGTCTCATATGTTGCAAGGAAACACTACCTACTAGGGGTGCTTATGGTACTTATAAGAACCCCTGAATTTCAAAATTATAATAATTTGGAGGGAGTAGGTTTACATTTTCCTTTTCAAGGGAGGTTCCTGCCTTCCCCGGCAAATATCTGTCTTTCAAATGAATCCTGAATGTTTCAAAATAGGCATTTTATCATTTAGGAATGCTGGTGTGAAAAACAGGGTTCACTTTCCTGTTAAATTTTAAAGGCTTAATAAAAAGACAATAGGGAAACACTACAAAGGAAAGGGTAATGGCTGGGCGCTTGGCACAATGCCAAGAGCACACTCTTTTGTCTAGGGACTCCTCTTTATGCATCTTTCTTGTTGCATCGACCTGTTGTATATCCATGTTTTTCCAAGAACTGTGTGCATGGCCACTTCCCGGCTCCACCTTTTCGGAGCATGTGCAGTTCTCCTTGATGTGGTTGGATCTGCAGGAGGTAGAGACAGGGAGTGGTGTATCGACCACAGGGTTCTTGCACCTGTGTAGGCATTTCCCAAGAGGCAAGTTGAGATATTTCACAAGGCCTCCCCACCCATTTTTTGTGTTTTTGTCTCTACCAAGCAGTGAGTTCAAGCACAGTAACTTTAGGAATAGAGAAAAAAAACTGCACAGTAGAAGCCATTTCAACGTTATACATTAAAAGCCAAATATAACATGTATAACATTCACATGGATATTTGTGAAAAGCCAGCAATAGAACATGCATTTCCAACACTGGTAATCTTGTTTGTTTTGTTCTCCTTGCATTGTTCACCTGAGAGCTATAAATAACAAAACCACTTCCATAATTTTTTAAAGACAGATGACTACACCGCAAATGATCTTGAAATAAACTCGCTTTAATCTATGAAATGAACTTTTTAAAAAAATTTTGTTTTGTTTGACTCAGCTGAATTTTTCAAGCAGTTTGAGCAACAATTTACAAGTTATGAAAGCATAATATCTGCAGAAATGCCTCTGCAATTTCTTTCCAAGGATCATGTTATTTTCAGCTAAACTGATGTTGAATTTCTTCAGTGAAGGGTCCTTCTTTTAGAGAAATTTAGGTTTCTGTTGATTTTCTTTAAATTAACTATCAGGAAGGGACAAAATATAATTCTGAAAAAACTGTTTTGGAACATGAGTGGGGCTGGTCGCACATTTTTTGTTTGCAATTCCATGTAGTATTTAATGAAGGCATACATCTGTGTTATGACACTACATGCATTGTAAGCATTGTTTATTGCAGTGAGAAATTCTTTAAATAAAATTATGACTGCAAAACACCACAATTTTTACACTAAACTTTTAAATTGCAGAACCAACTTCTTATTTTTGCTGAAACGTCATCTGTCATGACCTTTTGCATTTATATGAATAAAAAGTCTGTGCTTTGTAGGATTAGTCAGGAGCACAAGGAGGTCATAACCTCTCTCTCTTTCTCAGTCCTTTCAGATAATCCCTGTCTGATCAAATAAAATATAAATCTCTATGGTAAAGCACATAAGACAGGACCTAATGGGGCATAATAAACATTCCTCCTATAAGCAAATCATCCTATAGTTTTGCATGGAAGGTTTTCTTTGTGTACTCCTCTTGATCATGTCTCAAGACTTTGTCAGAGACAAACTACAGGATTAGGCATTTCTTAAATTACTGTACACCATGCATTGAAAAAGGAAGTTCTTCACATGACTACTCCTGCAGTTTTGAATAAATAATTTTTGTCCATTATGAATAAATATTGCCATTGTTTGACAATGTATATTGTGACTACTTGTTTACTGATGAGAAAAGTCAAATACCTGCTGACATTCAGAGAACAAGCAGCAGCTTCAGACAGTACTCCTGATATCAAAAATTTAAGCAAACATTTAGGCTGAATTAAAAGCAAATTTAATGCAGTTTTTTCTTCTACAGCAAGTATTTAGATGATAATACGTGGTTCAAATTTCTGGGTTTCTATAGTTTCATCCTGCTAGCTCTAGAAGAGGCAAGAAAATTCTATAATTTAAATACCATGAAAATCTAGATTTTATGCAAATGAGAAATGGAATACCAAAAAAGAAATACCAGTATTTGAAATAAATATAACAAAATCCTTGTTTGTTATATGTTTTGCTATCTTTAATCCTAATGAGACTTAAAATAGTCAGATAGGCATAGATCAGAGATGTTTCTGAAAATCGATGCTATTTTTTTCAACTGTTAAAATAACAATGAGCTGCATTTTAATATTTTTTTTAATTCCCAAGGAAAAACTTACAATATTATGCATATATCAAGATATGGATAGGCTTTCATCTATCAAAGACACTCAAAACAAGTCCCAAAAGTAAACGACTACAATATAGCAACTCCAGACATTAAAGGCTACAACCAGGAATTGAATAGAGGGATGATAAAGTCTGCAAGACACTTAACAGGATAGACTACCTTGATTAAGACAGAGCATGTAATTAATCTTTATGGTGGTCTGGAATTCTTCAAGTAAGATTCAATAAAAAATAAGCTGCCAGTACTTACATACCTTTAAATGACCAGTCAGCAAAAAATCCAGACCTGCTTAAGTGGACTCTTTGTCCATGTATTGTAACTGCTTACAGGACTAACTTCCTTGGGACTACAGTACTGCTGCACATTCCCAGGAATGCAGAGCTTAATTGCATTTTGGGGTTTGGCTCCAGAAATCAGTTGTTAAAAAGGGATATCCTTCATCTACTGATAAACATCATATTACACAACACACGCTTTTTGAGTTCCTCTCCTTTACACTTCCTGTTCCTAGGAACTGGCTCCTAACCTCTGAATCTTGTTCTTTGGGGTTTCCTTCCCACCCTCTCCCCACCCAAACAAAATAGCATTTAATAATTCTTGATTTTTTAAGTTATGTGATAAAAACTCATCTGCACACCCACAGAGGAACATAGACAAACAATAACATCTGAGAGTTCAAACAATCTCTGCCCTGGATGGCACAGTCACATGAGCCAACATTTCATCACTGGCTCATCTTTACAAACCCAAATGAGAACAGGGACATTGTTGTAGCAGGCAGGGAACCCAAATGAAGACCTCAGAGGAAGTAACACCCTACCTAAAACCCTCCCAGATGTGTCTTGGAAGAGGCTCAGCCCCAGTGTACAGACATGAAACCCATCAAGATGAGTGAGGGAGAGAGTAGTAGTGGGAGTGACTGAGTAGGTTACATCTAAGCCCAGCTGATGGAGGGATTTATGTACAAATGCATAGACAAATTAGCAGACCTCAATCCCTCTCAGGCACAGAGAGGAGGAGAATGAGGCCTTGAATGCTCTTTGTTTCTATATGAGAGCTCAGTTTCTCTCTCTGTGCACCTTGCTGCGTATATGCATATAAGGGATGTATATATCTGCTGCCTTTGTGTGGCCTCCTTGCTTGTTGGAACTGAGACCATGGAGCTGCAACAGACTTGACTCTACTGGCTGTTAGATTCCATCCTATTCACTAACACTGGCTTTTGGAATTGACCTATCATCCATATTTTTAAAATAGTCTATTGTTAATCCTTTGAGGGGTTTGCAATGTCATTTGGATTTGGTTGTCACTGTTGAAATCTCACCACTACAGTCACAAGCTCTGTTTTCTTCTCCAGTCTGCTCTCCTAGAGTTAAGCTCCTTGACTTCCTCTGCTGTTTAACTGGGCTTCAGTCACAGAAAACAGAAACCTCCAGGTTTCTTGCACCCTTTTTTTGTGGAAGCTGAAACAGATGTTTGATGTTCTGATACACCATTTTGGTTATTATCACAGCCAGCTGACATGAAAATATAAAATTACATCAAAGTGACAGAATACTGTGAAAGAGAAGGTATAAATAGTGCAATGGTTTATTCTTTTTTATTGCTGAACTAAGAGGCTTGAGCAAAGCTTCTTTCCAAGACTACAGAAAAGTTACCTCCTGTGTGGAAAATAACCACAAAAATACTGCATTTAATTAGTGTGTGGTAACTCTTTACAGCAAACATGTTTGAGGAGGAATAAAACTCTCCTTACCCGATTGCAAGCAACTCTTCTGTTTCAATTTTTATAATTAATTGTGACTGAAATTATGTGTTTTATAAGCCCCAGCTCTATTTTATTGGTTGTTACTACTACCGTCTGTGGGTGGATACCTTTCGTAAAGGATATATTTTCTGCTTACCTAGAGTTCTATTTCAGCTTTCAGGTGTTCTTGCCATATTGCATTATTTATTCAAGAGAAAAAGGTTAAGATTTTCCCTTGAAGAGTTTTAAATAACTTGTAAAAAACTGAGTTATTTTCTTTCTTTCCCTTTATGATTTTGGCTCCATATTGCTCTTTGTAAGTACTTTGCTCCATAGAGATTTCTCTGTTATAAATTGAAAATTAATTTTGGTATACACTCTTGCATTCAACCATCACCTTAGGAATTCACATTTATATCACTTATACTCTTATATATTCAATTCTAGGCTTTCTCTTTTCTCTTGAGCCCAATTACCACAGAAAGAAAATATATCTGTTAGGAAGTGGGACTTTTTGAAAGTGTCCTGTCAGCTATATGGAGAGGGGCCAATCCACTGCAGATTTTATATATGTTCAAATAAATTCATGTGTGTCCATATAGATATATATATATACTTGTGTATGTGTCTGTGAAAGGAATTTAGGAAGGTGTAGAAGAGTGAAAACAGGAATCAGTAAAGATAAATGACAGGAAATAATGTGTATGTTTGTGTGGGAAGAAGAGAATGAGTTTGAGGTGGGGGGAGGAAGAGGCTAATATTTCAACCTTTGGTTCCAAAAGCTTTTCCTGAGCAAGCAGATGCTCTTTCTCTTGCTATCAGCAGGGGTCTGAGTACATACAGTGTGCAGGCCTGATCTGACAGATTGGGAAAGAAGCCGAACAGTTGAATTAAGTGATGTTAATGGAGGAGAAAAAGGTCCTTTTATCTTGACTCATAAATCTAGTTCCTTCCTCATCTGTGCAAAGCAGCCTGCTTCAGGCGTCCCTTCAGCTGGGATTGCTGCTTGCAGCCCACATTACTGTATCCTCATTAATGCTGGAGTTAGAAACATGAAGGTTCCCAGTGTAAAGCACACTTTCCTAATGTACAGGGCCCGTGCTAGAAATAAATGTTTATTTTCATGACAGCATGGGAATTTTAGTATATACCACAAGCATTCTACAAAATACTTGTATTTAGCAGAATATCCTACATTATACCTCACCAAAATTGCTCTTAATTCCAGAATGATTGCTTTGTTTTAAAATACTAATAAGTTACCAAATTCTGTTCTCTGGGCAGAAGTTTGCTCAACTATTAAACATTTTTCCTTTTTCTTACTGATAAGAAAATGAAATTTGGAACACAGCTGAAGGAAAATAAAGGCTCAGGGTTTAAAGACAAAAAAAAAAAAAAAAGGCAGAAAACTTAATAATATTACTTTTCATTTTCAATTAATTAGTTTTCATTAATTTTCAGTTTTAGTATTACATGTGCACCTTAAATGAGAGATAGAAGTTGTCACTGTATAAGGATAGACATAAAAACCAGAATTTAAATTGCTGTGGGGATCATAATTAAACTTCCCAAAGCTTATGCAAAGCAGCATAGAGAATTGTATCCATTTTACCACATGAATATAGAAATAATTATTTGTTTTTGTAAATAGATTCCAATCAAATAATACACCACACTGAGGATTTGACAGCAAGCTGTTCAAAGTGCAAGTATTGCTACATGGTGAATTGTCAAAACCTAAAACGTGCAACTGAATCCTCGGTATGGATGAAGAGTAGTTCACAAGTTAGGCTGAAATCATGGAGGAGCCAATATGCTTGTGATTATAACATCACCAAGAGCGGTGTCAATTATAAAACTTGCTTTAGCAGTGTGTTCTCTACCCATCTATTCTTGGCATTTCACAATCATTTTTATTGCTCTACCAAGACCCCAGGGGCAGAAGGAAATGCTGTTCTTACTCTAACTAATGTAACCTGTCCAGTAATATGCACAATTCCTACAGTGAAGGCAGGAATTTTCTGTATTTATGAATCCAGTCTTATGGCGTAAATACTGAGAGGTGTTTTGCAATTGTATGTAGGGCAAAATACAAGGCAAGACCAAGATGTACTATTGAAAAACACTGTTAAGAGGTCCTTTGCCCATAGGTCATCATACTGGGAGCTAAAAGTCAACTGAAAATCCAGTTAACAATGTTTTCAGGGTAATAGCTCCAACACTGGCTTTGGAATTGTGCATCTGTACATCATACAAATGCAGTAGCCACTTATGAAAGCTCCTCTACCTTGAGGAAGCTTCTTTGTCTAAGCCACATTGTATTAAAGAATCACTACGCTGGAAGAGACCTTCAAGATCATTGAGTCCAACCCAAATTTCCTCCATCCAATACTAGATATGAAGTCAGTTTCACAATATGTCATCAATACTTGCAGAATATTTTTTGTTCCTGCATATCCCATGAATTTTAACTGATTCAGATAATGAATTTATTTAATAGTTTTCAGAGCAGCATGGGTTGGAGAGATACTCAGATCTCAGCAAAACAGAGATGTATTTTGGCAATTGCTAAGACCACAAATGCTTTTTAAATGAAGACTGGTGTTTTGGCAGCAGGAAGATTATATATGATGTCATGAAAACACACCAAAGAATAATGTCTAAACTAATAAACAAAAGGAAGGAANATCTCAGTCAGAACTACTGGAAACCCATTTGTCAAAGCAGCATTTGAAATGTTGCAGATTCACCATTTTCTTCTTCTTATGTATGAAATGGATATAACTTTTAGAAAACTTGAGAGTGGGAGAAGGAAGGAAGGAAGGAAGGAAGGAAGGAAGGAAGGAAGGAAGGAAGGAAGGAAGGATTCAGTCCTGCAGCCTTCTCAAAAAATTCATCCCTGAGTCACATTTTTGGGACCAAATATTCAGAATAAATTATGTATGAGTGATTATAGCAATAACCAGAGAAGGATCTGGTTATAACAATAATCAGAGAAGGAAAATGTTTTCCTAGTGACACATCAGAAATATTTTGTCCAGTTCTGGGCTCCTCAACTCAAGAGAGACATGGAACTCATGGAGTGGGTATACTGAAGGATAACAAATTATATTAAGGGGCTGGAGAATCTCTCTGGTGAGCAAAGGCTGTGAGAGCTAGGCTTGTTCAGCCTTGAGAAGAGATGACTGAGAAGTGATATCATAAATGCCTATGAGTATCTGAAGGGAGGGTGCCAAGAAGTTGGATCCAGGCTCTGCTTTCTGGTGCCAGGCAATAGGACAGGAGGCAATGGGCAGAAACTGATGCACAGAGTTCCACCTCAGTGTGAGCAAGAACTTCTTTACTGTGCAGGTGACCTAGCACTGCTCTCAGGTTGCCAAGAGAAATTGTAGTCTCCCTCTCTGGACATATTCAAGAACCATCTTGACACAATCCTGTGCCATGTGCTCTGGGCTGCCCCTGCTTGAGCAGGGAGGCAGAGGGCCCATGGTGGTCCCTTCCAACCCCACACGTGATTCTTTGTGGAGGTGCACCTGAAAGAAACTGAGATCTGTTTCTTAACTCTTTTCACATTTCTTATACCCTCATTCAGGCAGCCATCTCATTCAGTGACAAAAATGATTGCTCTGTGAAAGATTGTGTAGAGATACATACCTTACTTTGGATGAGCCAGTAAGCCTGAGTAACTCTAACCTGCTGATCTCACAAGCAAGAGCCTCAGGCAGATCCCTGTGAGCACCCGAGAATAATCCCTCAATATGTCATTTCTTTGGCCCGTATAACTGTCAAAACTTGTTCTAAGATCCTGCAGGTACAAACCTGATAGTTTAGAAAACACTGCAAATGTGATAAGGACCAACCTTTCTTATATGAGAGAAGAACACTGCCACTAATATTGTATGACAAGCTACCCCACTGACTGCTGCAAGTTTGCAAATCCACTTCAGTTTTATTATTCAAAACACTTCAGTCTTTCACCATGCCTACTACTGCTGTGGGAAGGGCTGTCACAATCTTATGGTGAAGAACAAAGTGAAATTCCATATTTCCACTGACATTTCCAGGTGCTGTTCTAAAAGACAGCTTCTTTCAGACAGCAGAATTATGACGTTCACTGATACACTGACTTTCATTGACACTTCCAAGTTTTAAGGTGACGCCAACTGAACCATGTAGTATCAAATATTTTTTTTCTGATTTGAGTTACAGTGTTAGCAGTAGATGTGTGGGGGTCCCACCAGCTTTGATACCGTATATAAAGTCCCACTATGTGTTCATTAGCCCTCATAGCCTTCCTCTAAACCATTAGTCTACAAGAAGAAACAGAATGGAGAAAAAACTTCATGCTGTTTTCTAACAGCTTTAAATTTGGTTTCAACATCTGTAGCTCTTTCAGAAATTTCCTACATTAAAACTGTTATGCTTTAAATAGGCTTGTAGGAAATGGCTCCTCAGAATGTTAAATGGTTCCACTCTGGACAGTCATCAACTTGCTTCACTTTGTGAGCACAAGTCTCCACAGCTGTAGGTAGTTTATATCCAATAATGTCCTCAAGCAAAACAAACAGGCAAAATGAGTTATTTCCTAGGCAAATAAATGGTTTAGATATATCTCCTTATTCTGACCTCATTTGTGGCTATTTGTTGCATAATGAAATTTCCTATCAAAAATAGTTTTGTTTTCACACAATGAAAAATGGTAATATCATTCCTCCCAAGTGAGAGACTACCAGTTTGATTTCAAAATCAACATAGACCTTGGAATACCCTAGGTGAAACAGCAACTCAGCTTAATGCTCAAGTTTTGCCTTACACGGTCATAGCTAGTGGCTCACATCTCCCTCTTTTTGCTTCAAAGCTAATCAAGGAAGAGACAGAAGCAATCTCTGGATTGAAGGAAGAGTAATTACAAAGATACAATTGAAAAGTGCAAAAATTCAAAAGCTATGATATAGGAAATTTCCAGGAACCGTAAGTATTAGGGAAAAAAATTGTGATGATAATGGAGGCTGTGGAAGGGTGAGGATGTCAGAGAGGATCTCCAGTTTTTCCCCAATAGCAGGAGGGTGAAAAACTGCTGTAGCTCTTTTTTGATGTGGGAATCATACCAGTTCCCTTCTGTCTGCAAAATCAAGTCATACATGAGCATAGTGAAAATATCAGGTTTATTTCTCTGTTCCAAAATGCAGGAATGTCAAACACAGACTCCCAATTAGCCCTATGATTTGATTTGTAACCCCTCATATTCTCTTATTACCTGCTCCCAGAGTTTTCCTTTTTAACACACACTCATTCTTTCTTAAAGAATTGATTTTTTTTTTCTTCATTGGTTCTTGTTTTGGGACAGCTATTTGACATTTCTGATATTTTCCCCACATCTCCTTCCTGAAAATTTCCTGATATTCCACTTCAAATCTCTATAAAGTTTGTCTGTACCTCACATAACTCCCCTTAACAACCTGCACAATCCATCTATTCTTTGTCATAAGTAACTTTTTTATTGCCTCAAAACTGTTGATTTTTACACATAGCAGTTTTTTGATGTCATTCCCAGTAGTTTCTCACATCCTGCTCAGTTGGTTTAGCTTTAGGCCAGGATCTGGTCAGTGACCTATTCATCTGTCTCCAGCCTTAACACAGGGGTTCAAAAATATTTTATAAATCCATTTTCCACAGAAAAACTTGAAAGAAAGAAGCGTTTTTTTCTGAACTGGGGTCTTAGTATACTTTATATTGTCTTGACTGAACTGCCAGGCACACACTGTGCTGCTTTAAATGCATGCAGTTCTGGTAGTTGTTGTGGGAAAGAATAATTTTTCTGTACTGCATATATTTGTTTAATTAACTTAATAAATCCAAACTTTTTTTACAAATTTTTTTACGAGTTGAAACACATTATTTCATAATACACTACCAAAGGGTAAGAAGCAAAAAACCAGAAGTCAAGATTTGGGAATCAGCTCAACTTGAAAGACATCATGAGCAGCAAACCACGAAGGATGAACCTATGAATACAAAATAAAAACATTTTTTTCCCACTCTGCCCCACCCTCCCCTTTCCTTTCCTTCTCTGCTGCTTGACAAGGGCCCTGCCAAGTCTTGCTATTTTATCCAGGCAAAATTTGTGCCGTCAGTTCCTGAATGCACAAGGAGTGTTTCCAAAAGTGTAACAAGAATAAAAATGCGAAGTCACCATTTTTGATATGGGGAATAGTGGGAACAAATTATTGAAAATAGGTAAAGGTAATATTTTTTTTTAAACTGTTGTAAAAAGGAAGAAAGATAAAAATAGGGTAAAATCAGCCTTACCTTCGAGTAACAAACAGCTACTAATAAGCATTTAAAGAACAAAGCATATGCACACATAAAAAGAATCTCACTTGCATTATCTACAATTCCTCAGTGAGGAAAGTACCAACTCAGCAGCATAGATGAAGAAATATTTAAGGAGATTCATATTTTTTTTTTATGTTATCTGAATCTGAAACTTAAAAAAAAAAAAAAAAAAGCAACCATCCCCAAGCTTCTTCTCAGTAATGCTGTGTGGGTAAGGATTAAATTATATACTTGATTCACTGCCCAATAAAAAACCTGGTAGAGATGGAGAACTTGAAAATTCCTTTTTGCTCTGAATGGCAACTTTTTTCCTTTTTTACAATAATAAACCATTTTTCTTCAAGTAATTGAAACAGGAAGCCGGTGAAATAGTGTCCTGTTATTTTGCTAGATTATTTCAAGTAGCACTTAAATGGGATTTTGTTCCTTTGGATCACAATGTCAAACTTCAAATTGTGTAGTATGGTTCCCCAGTCACCCTTTGGCTACTCAGAACACTTTGAGAGCCAAAGCTTACCCTGGATAGAGTTTTAGAATTATGAAAAAGAAATGTAAATGGATTTTACAAGTCTTAAATTTGTTAGAAAATGCACTACCTGAATGCATGGTAAGATCATTCAAACTGTCTTGAAAGAGTAAAGCAAATAACATATGCAGAACTGTCCATATACATATTCTTAGTCTGTCCTCCATTTTTTAATCACAAGAAGTGAAATGATTTCATATAGACAAATATATTCATAGACAAGATGCAGATTTTTCACATTGTGACATAAACCTTTAAGATAAGGCATCTTTGTGAAGGGAGGTGTGTGGCAATCTGTAATTACTCCAGTAGTCTGAAAGCTAGTCTGAAGAGGGAAAAGGAAGGAAGTAAGGATAGGACAGCAAAGGAAAACACCCTCAAAATATTTTCTTGGAATGTGCTCATTTCAGAAAGAGTTGAATAAAATGGGATCCTTTGATGATCATAGCAGCAAAAGTGAAGAACTACAGATATCTAACCAGCAAAAATACTATGAGACGTCACTGATTCCACAATCCCTTCAAGCACTTAAACTTAGAAATTAAGAAAAAATTCAGACTAAAATAACAAGTTGGGTTCTGAATTGACATAAATACATTTGTGAATGCATTTTGGACTTTCTCATTTGGGATCAATGAGTTGTTACTAGTGCTATGAAAAACAGACTAAGGAGGACCAGGCTTTAAAGAAGTGATTAACTGGTTTGTTAACTGGATTGTATAACATCTCTCACACCTGGGTGAAAAGCAGGATGGGGATTGTGGGGGAAAAATGCTTCCCACTCAAACATATGTAAGTCAGTGGGACCTGATGGGAGGCATCCCAGAGCCCTGAGGGAATTAGCTAGTTGTCAAGCCATGCTCCACATTCAAAAGTCATGGTCCTGGGGTAAAGTCCCAGGTGACTGGAGAAGGGGAAACATTGTACCTATCTTTAAAAAGGGTAGAAAGGAGGAAGTACTCTGGGAACAACCAACCTGCCAGTCTCACTCCTGGGCAGATCATGGAACAGATCCTCCTAGGAGCTGTGCTAAGGCACAGGAACAAAGGGAGGCGATTTGAGACAGCTGAACAGATCCTACCGAGGGGAAGTCCTGCCTGACCAACCTGGTGGCTTTTTGCAGCAGAATGACATTAGTGAATAATGAAAGAGTGACAGATGTCATTTATCTGGGCTTCTGGGAAGCTTCACCCACGATAACATCCCTCTCTCTAAATTGGAGAGAGATGGATTCAGTGGGTGTACTGTTAGGTGGGTAGGGAATTGGTTGGATGGTTGCATCCAGAGGTTAGGGATTAATGGCTCAGAGTCCTGACAAACATCAGTGAGCAACCTGATCTAGTGGAAGGTGTTCCTGCCCACAGCAGGGGGAATGGAGCTCAAAGAACCTTTTAACCCAATTTACTCTGTGATTCCATGATTTTATGATTTTATGATTTTATGGCTGTATGATCTAACAATAACATGACAGCAGATAATCCACGCAGGAGGGTGGATGATTTGCTATATTTTTTCTCTGCACCCCAATCCAGGTAGAGGTGGAGCTTTAACCTGCCCTCTAGATAGCAAACTACTTTTGCAAAATTTAAAACAATTTTGTGGGGGTTTCTCTTCAAAGTTAAGAAACCTCAGATGCTTACAGAAAAATATTTATGTGTGCACTGTGCCCAGGCTTCCATATTTATTTATGTAGACATGCAGGAGTTGAATAAATTGCCCATACAAAGGTATTGAATGTTGTCTTTTATATCAAATGGGCACCCACTGCCCCAGTAAATAAAAAGGCTGCAAGATTTTTTAGGTCTTGATGCATATCTGCCAAAGTCATGTAGATAATTCAAATACTTTGGTCAGTCTTACTAGGTGTCTATGCAATGATAATTCACTCAAACTCTTGATACCATTAAAATCTCTACAACTTTGAAAAATTTAGTCTGACTTGCTACAGATTTAAAATACGTGTTGGCTAACAAGATAAACAAGAACTCATAAAATTACAGGCTGTGAATGCCCATGGGGAGTATGCTGAAAAATAAATGTATAGTTGATAGAAGAGTGAGTTCCTTGAAACTGTAGAACTGTAGAAATCAAGAAAAAGGTTGTTAACAGTCTTTTCAGTTTATGTGTATCTGCTGCACAATTACTTTTAAGAACAGATCCTTTCAAAGTAATTTCCAGCAAAACACACAAGTCCACTCCTGTAATCAGATGATGGTAAGGGGAAAGAGCATGGGGGAAAGTTTGATTGCAAAAGTCAATAGTAATATCCGTTTATTAGTTTTTGGTTGTTTTGCAGAGTTTACAGGAATAGTGGACCAATTTATATATTTATACATTTATTTATATATTTATATATTAATGCAACATTGTCATGGAATGCAAACTGAAAACCCTGCAGTGGTGGAGAACTGTTCTAGAACGAGCTGTTAGGGTCTGTGTCAAAGTGCAGGAACATTGGTCAAAAAGAGATAATGGACATGTCCTAATATGTGAATATATTTCTGACAGACATTAAACTTTCGTATAGCATATTACTGACTTGGAAGGAGAATAAAAGCCTTTTTGGGAGGTGTGTGACTTCTCTCTAATTCAAAAAGTCAGAGACTCAGTTTTCAAAGATACAATATCCTATTATGAACTTCTGGCATGCTGAAATAATAATCACTGTTCCAAACAGCTTACAGACTAACCATGATATTAAGTATTGTCTGACAGCTTAATGTAAACAACTTTGAATTAGGATATGTTTTCACTAACAGCTATGTCAAGCTCAAGACCTAACTGTCTTGCAATGAAAAGACATGAAACCAGATCAGAAGACAGAAAGGTATGAAAGTTGAGTTGAAATGAATGTTCAGGGCCCATAGTTCTTCTCAGGGAGGTAAGAGCAGCCGAGGACATTGCTGATGTGATTCACTTTGCTCTACAGTGGAATAAGATTGTTTGTGTCAATCTGTTCATCAGTGAAGGCATTTACTTTATTGCAAAGGAAACTGCCCTGATTTTAGCTTTCTCTTCTAGTGGGTAAGACACTGAACTGCTATTGTAGTAACTTGTTTTCTTGTACAGTGCACAGAGCAAATCCTGTTCCCACTTCATGTTTTATCTTTGTGGTCTCAAAGCACTTTGAGACAAATGAAAAGAAAAAAAAATTAGAGAATAAAATTTTTATTGCCACTAACTCTTAGCTGTCCTCTTTCTATGTAAAATCAGTGCCTATAGCTGAAGTTATGGTTCTCCACAGCATGTGAAGATTATATTATTGTCCTTCCCAGCTCAGCTGGGCAGAGCATTCTGCTTATAACACCAAGATCATGGTTTCAATCCTTGTATGGGCCATTCACTTAGTACCCTTCTGAGTCCCTTCTGATTCAGAATATTCTATGATTCTGTGATTTGTGAGTGGGTCAAACACTACACTAGAGAAAACTTTTATTACCTTGTGCTGCTTTGGTAAGATTCAAGGCTTATTTAGTTTTTTCCATTTTTCTTCTCTGTGCCAGTGTCAGCAGAAACACTGAAACTCTCCTGGCTGATCAATGTGTTTATTTAACTTGTTTCCAAATATATTATTTTTAAATAGAAAAATTAACACGAAGTAAAGGAAAACAGAATACAAGTTACTGCATCTACCCGAACTTATTACTGGAAAAAAAAGTTACTGCAGCATAAATTACTATTTTTTTTCTTCACTGCAAAGAGATTCACTTTGTCCCCATATATTTTTGAGCTCTATCAAGCAAAAGTAACCTTTTCACTTATAGTTTAATTGACACAAAAAATAGCATAGTACTAGTAGAAACTGACATTTGTGCTGAGGATGAATGCACAGATGCTTAAAATTATGAAAACATTAATTTTCTTCTTATTTTCTGGAAAATGTTGAATGAGGAAAAAGTTCATCCTTGGGATCCCAGAATGGCTGGCCCTGGGCAAAAAGGATACAAATAGTCCATGGTGCTGTTTTTCTTTAAACCATCATTCACAACTGCCATAATAATAGAACTTGGATCCAGTGACTTTACTCATATGCTCAAATTAAAAGGAGCATATGGAATTTGGAACAATAGCATATTTGGGAGAACTTTTGGGAGAGAGAAGAAATCTATAAGCTAAGAGGATGGATGTTGCAACTGAATATTAAGAGGTTTTTGCCTGTAGTCCTTGACATTAGCCTAGGCATGAAGCAGAGAGGAAGAAAGAGCAAAAAGTTACAGTGAGGTTGTGGAGATGTAATGGCCTTTTTAAATGAAACAGCAGGGCCAGCACCAGCTGCCTGTTCTGGGAGGAGAACAGGAGCCTGAAAAAACTACTCACACAAAAGTTTTCACACTTCTAAAAGAAAATGCAAGACTAGAACTTTAAACCTGCAGATTTCCCAGGTTAAGATGGAGGCTATAGTTAAAAGCATCTTTTTCATCTTAGATTTTTCTTTTTCTGTTGATAATGGAGATTTTCTTTAGAAGCAATCAATTCTATGTTCTAAGTCTAAACTAATAAAATTAAGGAGATGCCACTTTCTAAAACAGTGTTATACCTATAAAAACAATTTGAGACAGGAGTTTAGATCCTCTCCCAGAACCTGGGACAATATTAAACATGCTTTGAAAGCATGTTTAATGAAAGCAGTTTAAAGAATGAAAGCAGTTCTTTACTGTGAAGAGGTGTGTAATACGTATAGCTAGCAATAGACTGAAGGATACAGGCATATAAGAAAGGAATACTACAGCACTGAGTGCTTTGTTGTAAATCAAATGAATGAAATACCTTATGTTTCAGAATCTTTCACTGATCTTCATGTATGAAAAAAACAGTTTTTCTTTAAATTAATTTTTATGCTGTTATTGGCTGATTAGGTCTGCCTTGTTTTCTGATCTGCCCTGGGAATTTACACTGAAAGAATTAGAAGGGAATCTAGGAACTGCAATTCCTGGCCAAACCCTCACTGCACCTCAATAACACACAATGTTAAGCTGGCTGCACCTCAGTAACACACAATGTTAAGCTGGCTGCTAGAACATTTGGTTCTTCTACCCAAGACTGCAACATGATGTCAAGAATTGTAACACAGAGAGGGAAAAATACTAGCCAATACAAATATCAGTTATGAAAAAAGGTAGGATTACATAGTACAGTGTGTTAACCTGATATGTAGAATCACAGAATATCCTGTGTTGAAAAGCACCCACAAGAAACTTCTAGTCCAATTCCTGGCCCTTTACAGGACAGCCCCAAAAATCATAACATGTGCCTGAGAGCATTTTTCAAACACTTACTGAACTCTGTCAGGCTGGTGTTGTCACCACTTCCCTGGGGAGCCTTTACCAGTGCCCGAACACCTTCTGGGAGAAGGAATTTTATCTAATATCCAACCTAAACCCCTCCTGAGATAGTTTCAGGCCCTTCCCTCAGGTCCTGTCACTGGTTACCGGAGAGGACATCAGGGCCTGCCCCTCTACTTCTCCTCATGAGGGAGTATCCAAATGTGGATATGTCCAAATAACGATGTATCCAAAGTGGTATTTCATTCCCGTGACAAAAAAACCCAAAATAATCCAAAACCCAAAAAAACTATGATAGAAAATTTACCCACTCCTCCATAATCCTTTACAACTAGAATGATTTAAATTTTTTAATTCTCCTGTGAGAAACTGACAAGGCTGCTGATGCTCTCCTGTTGATTCTGGTAGCTCTGGCAGCTATTAACAGAAAGACAACTCTTTGATCCTAGGAGACCCAGGAGATTGCTTCATATGAGTCACAAGGATTAATGCAATAAAAATAATAGACTCACAATATTACTAAAATCTTTCTTTTCAGCAATCAGTACAACACATCTGAAATTGAAAGAATCAGTACATGCTTCCTATCTGACTATACATATGAGTTTAATCCCACTGCCTTCTTCCAATGTAAGTAAAGAATAATATTCTTTAAATAATTATTTAAAGAATCTTTAAACCCAGCATACACTCTAGAAAATGGTTATTTTAATTTAATTTGGCACGAGCAGACTAAATACTTAGAATATTTATTAACATCTTTTTACCTGTTTAGTTTCTAGAAAAGTCTCTTACAAGTCTGAAAAATGTGCAAGAGCAGAATTTAATCCCATGCTAATTGATCAGTTGTACAGTCACTAATAGGATTCCAGTATGCAGTTAAGATTCCTGCACCAGTCTAAAATTTATTTGGCTTCTGCAAGCTACACTCATGAGTCAGTT
>VWZN01010424.1:15218-43839 GCA_013396955.1 Regulus satrapa | reverse complement strand
TTTTTTTTTTTTTTTTTTTTTTTTTTTTTTTTTTTTTTTTTGGTACTGCTTCAAGTCATGATTGCAGAAACCAGTGTAATTTGTTCATGGGAGGTTGGATGAGGTTCATGCTTTGGTTAGGGCACAAGTTTGTAGACTCAGGACCACAGAAAGAAAGAAACATAGTACAAATCAAGAAATATTAGAACAAGCTTTGACCTTCAACTTTGTATATCAAGATACTATGTCATGAATATAAATTTCTTGAAGAAAGAATGGGAAAGTAATTGGAATTTTCTGGTTAAATTTTTACATTACTTTGTGTAAGTGACACAGATATTGCTTTCCAAATCTGGCCGTAGAATTTCATCCCATCACCATTCACTTGATTGGAAATGAGGTGGTTTCATTCCATTGTTTTGATAATGTAAATCCTGATTTCATTCTTTCTCAATTTACAGGTACACAGGATTTATAAACTACTATGTAATCAAGAATAACGCACCTGGATTGGACTGGACCTTCTGACAAGTAAGCAAGAATTACCATGGTGGTCATAAGACAAGATGGATTCCTAGGTCAAGTGGAAGATTTAATCCAGAAAATATTCTTATTCAATGAGAAGGCAACCTTTATATCATCTCTCTTTGGCAAGACATTTGGAGTGCTGTTTGCTTCCTTCTTGTAGGCATGATTGAAATATAGAGAGAGTTTCCAGTGTTGACCTTGGGTAGCTCTGAATTCCATTTCCTAGTTTTATGACAGGGTTTACTGAAAGAAGAGAAAGGAGACTTAAAGACCATTAAACTTTTCATTGCCACTCTTAACTCTTACTACCTCTGGAACTCTACTTAGTGAAATCCAGGAGGTGGTATTAATTATGCAACCTGTTGGTTGGCCATCCATACAACACTCAGACATATGAGGTATAAATACAGAGCTGAGCAATTTAGACTGAATAAGAACACAAAGCTTTTACTTTTGCATATGCCAGTGGAATACGTCAAAGTAATTTAAGGTTCAGTTCAATCCTTTTGACAGGATTTATCATAATGTTTAACTCAATCATAATAACAAAGCCACTGCTTAATCACCACACATAGAGTATGGCACAATTGCATTGCATCTTGCTCCAGAACAAAGATTTATGTATCCAAAATAGAAAGCATATTTCTAACTTCTAGACAAAAAATCTGCTGTTTTTCAACACTATCCTAAAGTTTTTAACCATCAAGGCACCTTGAGTGGTGATCAGTATGTCTATATTTCTTAGATCTGTTTGAAACTTCTTCAGTGAAAATCTAATTTGCTGAAACATACTATTATGTCAAAGTTAGAAATATTTCAGGAAAGTTCATGACTTTTGAAAGTAATCATATTGTGAGGGGAAAAATGAAGTGATAAATTCTCCAGTACTCTAAGTGCTGGGAAACCAGGAATAAGAGGGATTTGAACTGGATTTGGACAGTGTCCCAGCCATCACCTCCCATTGTAATAATGAAGTAGGAATTTATGTGTCACTTTAAATAGTGATAATTCAATACCATTCCAGTGATAGAAAATAAATTGGAAAGCTTTTGTTTGCATGCCAGTGTAGTACAAAATACATTCAAGTTCCACAGAAGGTTTTCTCAAAATGAAACCACTGTTCCTTGGTGAAGTCTGATATTTTAACACATTTGTTTTGCTCATTGGAAAATGGGAATAGTAATTTTAAATGGTATTCAATATGTCAGTTGTTCAGAAAAAGCATGGGGATAAATCTACTTACAATGGTAATGACACAGCTCTGGAGTGAAGAAATTTTTTTTATTTGCAAAGTCTTGGGATGTAGGTTATTATGCTCCATAGGTGCAGTTCCTTGAGTAAGCAGCAAACCTGCACTACGCAGGGTTTAGTCCATTTGCACTGAGACTGCTGGTAAACTCACAGCTTTCTGCTAAATTAGTTATTTGGAAACCACTTGCTGCAGGGTCTGTTCTTTGCCACTGCTGTTTACTCTCCTAGGAGACACAGTGTGGCACTTTTGCATGTAAGAGGTTCTACTGGTCCTCTGATTTTCCTTTCTCTCACATATAGAAGGTTTTTTCTGCAGAAAACAGTATCTACTGGTTTCACCCCAGCACTACAGAACTGAGTTTTACTAGGTCAGTAGCTTTTTCTGCTGTATAAATTCAGAGGGACAAGTCATAGCAAAAAAAAAAAAACAAACCAAACCAAACCAAACCAAACCAAACCAAACCAAACCAAACCAAACCAAACCAACACAACTCAAACCAAACCACCACAACCACCAGTACCAAAAACCCCCAAAAACCCCCAAACCACAAAACTAAACAAAACAAAATGAAAAAAATCCTCTCCATCCCCACACCCCAAGAAACCCCAAAACAAATAAACAAAACAAACAAACAAACAAACCCCAACAAAATAAACCCAAACAAAGCAACACTAATAAAACCTGGAGCTTAACATAGCAAAAGAAATTATGCTAGTTTGTGTGTACTTAATGGCATACATCTTTCTCAATTGAATTTCTAAGGTAACCTCAAACTTCTGTCTTTGCCCAAAATTGCAAAAACACAGGAGAAAGGTTTTCTGGGCTATTATTGTTATCTTTGGTTGCTTTTAGAATTCCACACAGATATGTGTTTTTTCTCTTGAACAATGAATACTTTTCACAGCTGCTCCTAAGGTGGACTTTAGATGAACACACACTTCTGCATTGCCCTGTTCAGTAACAACTGTGTTGTTCTTTCAAAACATCAGTGGGTTCTAATGAGATTTTAAATTTTTGAAGAATTTTGGAGATGGTTTACTTGACACTTAAGCTACAAAACAAAGCAGTGTGGATGCAGCATACTTCATGCAGGAGCTATGTCGTGAGAGGATACTTAGTTGCTGTGAAGAACAATATTCTACAAAGGAAAAAAAAGGAAAAGAAAGATAAAAAATATATTAAATAGCAAAAGTAAATGCAAAAGCTGCCTTTGTCTACTCCAACTTAATTTTCAAAACTGCAAAGAGTTGCTTCTGTTCAAGATTTCATTCTTCTCCATACATGGTTCATGTGGATGGGAAACTGACTGCTTTCAATAAATCTACTCCTGAATAAAAATTATTTTTTTCACCTGACCGAAATGAGCTGAGGAAGGGCTGAGAGAATTGGATTTACTCACTTTGGAAAGGAGAGGGCTTTGGGGTGACCTAATTGCAGCTTTCCAATACTTACAAGAGACTTATAAAAAAGAGGGAGAGACCTTTTTATTAGAGCATATAGTGATAGGACTGGGGGTAATGGCTTTAATCTGAAAGAAGTTAGGTTTAGATCAGTTATCAGGAAAAAATTCTGTGAGGTAGTGAGCCACTGAAAGAGGTTGCCCAGAAAAGTTGTGGATGTCCCATCCCTGGAGGAGTTCATGGCCAGACTGAATGGGGCTGTGAGCTACCTTATCTAGTTGCAGGTGTCCCTGTCCATGGCTGGGAGGTTGGAACTAGACGACCTTCAAAAATCCCCTTCCAATCCAAACCATTCTATGACTCTATCATTCTATGATGTTAAGGGAAAAGTTGTCCCTAAGGAAACCTGTCGAGTGCATATGCAGCACAAGTAAGGTGCAGAATGTCTGTTCAGAGTTCACCCTCTCATAACTGTGGCATGTATGTTGTTGACAGGAAAAATCCCCCGGAAGCAGCCACAAGAGGGAGCAGGTAAGGTGCTAGAAAAACACAGGCAGCTGGTCTGTAGAGTAGAGCATTCTCTTGAATTATCTTTCAAAGCAAAGTAGTTTTCCAGTCTCTCCAGTAAAACCTCTTGACAAATATTTGCTGTTACATTTCCCCCCATTCTTTCCTTCATGGAATAGGTCTGTACTCGAGATACATTGGCTATTTCCTATTTTTTTATAAAATTCTCCCTGGAATTAGAATTATTGTATTTGAAACAGTTTCTGTGTTCTGGTAAAAATAGATGGGGTTCTCCTGGCTGATTAATGTGTTTTCTATGGTGGCAATGAAGGCAGTGAGCTATAATTCACTGAATAATTGTAAAAAATAATAAAAAAATAAAATCAGATAGACAGATAAGCATTATTTTCCAGTGTTAGTGGAAATATATATACTACATGGAAGAAAAAGCAATGTTTAGAGCTATGGTATTACTAATGAACTTATTTAGAGAAAATAAGCAGAAGAAATGATGAAAAGCTCATTATTTAATTTCAATTTTAGATTTTTTTCTTCTAGGCATGACAAATATAAATAGTTTAATAGTTTTTCTTCTACTTTTTCTCTGAAATAAGGGCATCATTCCACAGCAAAAGCTCAGAGTCAACCTCATGAAAGTTACAAAGTAACAGAAATAGGCTTGGGAGAAAACCACGTGAAAAAAATTAAAGGGTATTATGGAAAGAAACTCAGAAATTAAGCTGTTTTCCTCCATGTTCTCACTGAAGTATTTATGTGTTTAATACTGAAGGGTTACGTGGAGCCCTGGCAGAAGGGCTGCTAAAGCAATCACCTGTGAACGCAGCATGGCTTGTTGCTCTCAAGCACACAAACCCTGCTCGACGCTGCTAAAGCAGAGGAGGGGACACAGGGGCACACGTGCATTGGTACAGTTCCAGGGGAGAGCTCGTGTTATGATTTACTACAAGACCAAATCTTTACAAAGCTGTTAGTATCATTTGTGCACATATTATAGCACATCTTTACTGCCAACACCAATCAGTTTAAGATACTTTACAGATGTCTGTGTGTAAATTTATTTAAGAAATTCTGAATAATGCTTTTGTTGAGATTACACTGTGTCACTAAATGACAAAATGTAGGATAGCCATGAGACTACGACATCATGTCAAAGGTTTGATTTAGCAAAGAAGTTAGTGACATTTTAAGTGCACTTTAGGTAACTACTTAAAATGTAGTTCTTTGACTTCTGATAGATGAACAGAAAAATGGTTTGTTCAGTTGAAAAATACTGGTGAAAACAAACAAAATTAGGTATGACTTTCATCACTTTTATGATTTATCAGTCTAAGCATCTAAATTCTTTATCAAAACTGTTGTAAAAATTATGTTGGTTATAGTAAAGTACAAATAAATTCAAGTGATTCTAAGTTTCTTTCAGCAATTGTCATGAAGAGAAATCTAAGGCTCCATAGTATGGAAAACCCAAAGCCCACACGTGAATTTGCTAGATTTGCTAACAAGACTGTAGTCTTCCATATCAGTGTTAACTATCTCAGTGCATGAACATAAGCAGATGCTAATTAACATCTAAGCATCACCATTACAGAGGCTTTCAATCTTGAAGCACTTGTTTCCTTATATCATTTCTAGAAGTGACCAGGTTCTCCTCAGCTACCCAGCTGTCTTAATGTAAACTTACAGCACACTGTTCTGGGGTGTTTTTCTGAAGCCATTTCTATGGCCCTTTGATGATTACTTCTTGATTTTTCCTTAAAACTAATCTTAGCATCCAGAAACTTTGTATTACCAACAAAGAAAATATTAACAATAATACCAAAGTACTATATTCAATTTCCAGTTGTTAAAAATTTATCTCTTGACCCTAATGCATGATGAAACTTTCTAAGACACATTGCTCTGCCTAAAGCTACACACAAGAATATTGTGTGCAAATCTGTAACCAAAGTAAATTCAAGAGTGGCTTCCTAAATGCCATAGATTTTTTATATTCCTTTTCACATACAAATTGTATGAGCCAAAAGGGGGCAAAACATTTCTATTCTGATTCATTTACATTTTATGTTCCCTTTGGACAAGCACAAAAAAAAGCAAAGGAAAGGTGGCACTCTCTCTCTGCCCTGAGCCAATTTATTGTCATTATAGAAATCCTCCAAGAGAGGGAAATATTATGTGCCATGTGGGGGAATATGTAGAGAGAGAGCATCTTACATAAAGAAATGAGTATCAGAATCATCTCTAACTGTCCTCTGGTTGACTATAGAAACGGCCCCATGACCCTGCTGCTGCTATATATTTTTTATGTATGTTATTGTCAGTCAGGAGAAAGATAATGCTGAGTACTCTGAGGTACTAGAATTACTGTCTGAGCATTTCACAAAGATTTTGTTGCTATTTGTTTTTATTCTGAATTTCCTGTTCAATTTAGTGCTTTGGCATCTTAGTGCATCGAACCCTGGGGTGCCTCCAGGCTATATCCTTACCCATTCTGCACAAGAAATTAAATGAAATGAAGAAAATGATTGCTCTCAGCCAGCTTGTGCTATCTGGGAAATGGGATTTCCACTACCCCGCTGGTATGAAAGATGAAAACAAAAGGTTGACCAATATGAAAGCTAAAGCTTGAATATATTTTCAGCTCAACTCTTTTTGTGGAACAAAATGTTCTTTCAGAATTTCTTCTACATATTGACTTATCTGAGTAAACAGCCCTTAGTTAATAATGCAGAACACATGGTCCTGTTTTGATAAGCACATCCCCAGGGATTTATGCCATTCAGTTTCAACAGAGCTACTAGTCATATATTTTTGTACCAAAACCTGGGCAGCTCATGTTAATTTATGGTCAACAAAGACTTTTTGAGTCCTGTGCTAATCACTATTGAAATGAAATGTGAAGTACAGTGATTTTAAGGGCTCTATGAGGCCTGCCCTATCAGATAATGTATAAAACTCTCATTCAGGTTTGGGGATGGAAATAAGAAAGTCAGAACAATACTCTGGGTCTCATTTGGGTAAAAGGGCAGAGTGCAGTGGGTCCATTTCAATTTCATGCTCCTTAGTACCAAGATGCTTATCAGCATGTCAGCCTAGAGATGAGAGTTGTATTTTCTTTGGAAACAGAAGGAAATGTTAGTTATGCAACACTACCTGGGCTAGCTGAAAAGGTGGACTTAGAGGGTGTAGCTGCCAAAAAATAGCCCAGTTCTATTTTAAGTGGAGTAACATGCAGTAACTAGTAAAATGTGCTGTGGCTAATTCAGCCTATTACAAGATTCTGCCTGAAATCATCCAAGATTTCACAGCTGATGGACAATGCACCTGATTCAGTGCCACTGTGTCATTGCAAATCATTGCCTCAGAAATGTGATTAAAGGATGCCTATTTTTCACAGGCACAGGAAAATTCTAGTAGAAAGTGCAAGAGGTGAAGCATTTAAGGTCAAAGAAATATTCACATTGCTGTTGCAACTGAAAACTCTTAAAGAAAACACATTTTCTATATCACAATCAACAAACTGCTACATGTTCCAATACAAACTGTGTTTTATTTCTGTGAGCTTTTGTCTAAGTGACACTGAGCAAAATAGAAATACAAATCCATCTAGCTTAACTCCTGGTTATGAGAATAACTTTTCTTTTTCTCTGATAAAGGGTAAGCAAAAAAACATGAGCTGGTGATGAAATAAAATGAATAGTAGAAGGAAAGGTGTCAATTTAAAAATAAAAATAAAAGTGGGACCATGTGGAGAGTGGCAACAGCAATAATTATTTGTATAACAGAGCTTATATATCTTGCTGTGCAGGAATACCAGGTTTCAGAATCTTTCTGTTAAAAGAGAAATTCTCCCATAATTCTCACTTTAAGGGTCGTCACTGCACCACCACCCCTCCCTCCCCATCTCTCAAACAAAAACCATTCTGGTTCATATATACCTATTTTTTTCCAAAATATTATGTATTATTCTTATTTATTTTCCCTTCCTCATAATGATTAATAATCTTTTTCAAAGAAAAGTTCCATGGACATCAGTGGATATAATTCTACGGCACTTAAGCTTGAGTTTATCTGGGAAAATAAATTGCAAATCAACATCAGGAAAAAAATCAGAATACTACATAATCTTTAGGTTTTTACCCATTGCAAGCTCTAATTGCATAGTCTGTCTCTTTTTTTTTTTTTTTTGTCACCAAAAAAAAAATCGAACCATTTTTCTGTTGCAGTTTGGGCATATGATTAGTCCATCTAAGCTCTGATGGCACAAATGCATTTTCAACCTGCAGATAATTTTCTAGGAGAAAAATTAGAACCTATTCTTAATCTGCAGCTTTTAACAACTGAACTAATTTAAAAGCAATTTGAGTGTAAAATACACAATATTACTTCTGTTGGGCAAAAAATGAATTCTTATTATTGTAACATTAACAGTAACCAAAAAGTTCAAAATAATGACATTTCAGTTGAAGAATTCAAATTTTCACACTAACCCTGTAATTCCTGTTTCACAGCAGTTTTAATAAACAGTTTTCTTCCTTATACTGTGCTCTTCTGTACCTACTGTGAGAGACAATAGACATCTGGGACTGAAACGAACACTAAGCTGCGGGTCAGCTTGTATATGCTGATTCTTAGGATTATAACAAGAACTATTCCTGAATTTCAGATTGAAATACCCACTGAGATCTCATAAAGAACTATTTAAAGCCTCCACAATAACTTTGCAACAAAAAGGTCAAATAAGAATTGCAAGCAGAGAAGCTGCTGGAGATCAGCAATGAGATTGAAAGTAAGGAAACTGAAACAAGCCAAAGACAACAAGCGTGTTATCAGCCTCCCATCTACTCTGAGATTTGATAACAACTTTGAAGGTCCTCTGGCTGGCATGTAGCTCTGCTCCTTGACATCTATAGTTTGTATATGTTTAGATGATTCAAGGTTAAAGCAAACATTCTGCAAAGAAAATGCATTTGCTGCTGATTTTGGTAGTCAAAGTTATTACTAATTGATAATGTGTCATGTTTCATAGACTGTTCACAGAAGCACCCCAAACCCAGATTTGACTGAACACCCAGATCTTTTAGGAGGTGTGCAGCCGCCTTACTTTGCTCACCTGCCTGCTGCTAAAGTGTGATGCACTGAGCCACCCAGCCCTGTGTTGTGTCCGTGTGGGTGCTGTACTGTCCCTCTCTGCTGTTTTCATTCGGTGGTAGCTGACATATGACACAGATTCACAGACATTCAAGGCCAAATAATAAAGACCTAATAGTCTTTGCAAACTCTGTTTAAAGGGAAGTAAGAAGTTCCAGTGATGCATTAGGGAGGTTTAGAGTGCCACAGTATCAAGATGAGACAGCCATCATGTTTAAGGTGTGGTGGAGTGCTGCACCCATTCCCTGTGAAGATACAAATTCTCCTTAAGAGCAATAGAAATGTTATTCTAGAAAAGAACTAAGTGCTGCTAGAGCTGGAATGACTAGAAATCATACCTAATGAATAAAAGGGTGCCACAACAGCAAGATATTATTGAGCTATTATTGCCATGTTCTGAGCTATTATTGCCATATTTCATAACTCGTGCTTACACACAGACAGTGAATGCAGTTTCCACTAAAGCCTTAGAGTAGAGGTAATTCTTCTTTATCAGTTTTAATTCCCTTAATGAAGTAATTTAATATCTATTTGTGCGGCTTCCCTCTGTCCCACCCAGAATATCTGTATGTGGATGGCCATACTGCTTTAACTCATCAAGATGCGAAACTAAGGAAGCCTTTGAATTCATGGGGCCATAAGGAAAAACATAGATCATGGTTTTTTTTGAAATGAGCAATAAAATAATCAAATTAATTTTTCCTGATTTAATTTTGGATATAATATGGAGTGTTAGCAGTAGCTTTAGTAACTCATTAGTTAGGGGATCAAACATTTATTTTCGATTTTCCTTTAGGACAACATGCAAAAGTTTAAAGGAGGGAATTTTTTTTCCCCTCCTTTTAAAGGAGGGAAAAGTTCATGTAAAACCTTAAACAGCAAAGCCCCTTTCAAAAGCAATTACTGCTAATGCAATTTTACCAGAAGCCAGTAGGCTATGCTCATGCTCTGATTTTCCAGCTGAGACACACCTGGTGATCATTCTCCCTCCATGCAGAGGGGCCGCTTTGTTTCAGTGATTCACACAGTTCTGTACAGCTTATCTCCACAATATGAAACGTTTACTTGTCCCAGAGAACATATTTCATAACATTTATTTCTAACACAATTCCCATCATCCATTTTTGTAGGGACAGTGACTGGAAAGTACTGAGTTCTGACTATTATAATAGACATAATTATTGCTGGGATACTAAAAGCAAGCTGACTTCCTCACTTTCAATTGTCCAAGCAAGCAAATTCTCCTTGGTCAAGATAATTAAGTTGTCTGTCAGCTTTATCGCCTCAGTGACAGACTCTCCTCGTTTTAGCTGGTGTTTTTTTGTCTAGGTAGGAATTTCAAAGCACAGAAGCCTCACAAGCCAGCACAGAATGTAATTTATATCTGTGTAATTTTCTGAATAAATCCTAATCAATTTAACCATGAGATCATCTGTGCATGGGATCTTAAGAGAAAATTAAGATGATTCAGCTAAAGATTTTATTTTCACATGCATGTGCTTAAACAATTTAAAATTTAAGTATCATGGGGATGAATTAAAATGTGAAGTAGCTAGAAGCTGCAATGGTCAAAGGACAGTTTATCCCTAAGTGCAGGAATCTGTGTAGTTTTAATACCCTTTAATTGACTTCACAATGGCAAGTAATTTATGCTAATTTTTCTTACTGTTTCCATACTTCCCTTACTGTCCTTAATGGTAAGAAATTCAGACTCATATCTGTGAAGGGGTCTGTTAAATTTATTTTACAAGTTTTTACTCTTCTGCAGTAAGCTTTCAGTTGAGAAGTGTCATGAAGGAGGAATCAATTCTTATATACTGCTCTGAATGACTATTCGATTTGGTTTCTACCTGAAGGTTTTAGTCTTTTCTGGGATTCATAGGAAAGAATTTTGGTACTTCATGCTTACAGAGTTTGTGAGAAAACATAGGGAATAATAAAAATATGGCTGTTTTTGTGATTGAATAGTGAGCTGAGGTGGACTCATAGCCTTACTTTCAACACTGTCTATGGTCATACTCAAAAATGAAAGCAAATAGAGCATAAGTTGAAGTGTTCTCCACTCCTTGCAGAACTTGTAGTAGCACTAAAAACCCTCGGAAACTATTTAGTAGTGCTGTGATACAAAAGAAAAAAACCACTTTATGCATTTCTATTACAGAATTGGTAATAACAATGCTGATGGTTCCCCTTAAGCCCTGTGCACAAAGAGGTTTGGCCTTGCATGCCACTACCCTGCACCTGTACTTCCTGATTCTGAGAGATGGAATCTCATTCATGCATGATGTCAGAAGAGAAGGGATTGAACAGAAACTCTATTTTCCTTTCTCCTCTCAGCTCTTCCCTACACAAGAACTGTGAGTAGAGCTTTTGTTAGTGTGAGACCAGTGCCCAAAGGACAGGGGTGCTGCAGGGGATTTCACATGCTAACAGATGGAGAGGGGAGACAGTGTCTATCACCTGACCTTTGGCATTCCCCTCCCAAACAGCTCACACATCTCCTGTGGAATTAGATTATTTGCACAGTAGGGACAAAAAAGTTTAGTGATAGCAAGTTTTGGTATGGGTATTGTGTAGGGACATTCCCTATCACTCGTATCAAAGAAAGGAAATGGAGGGGGTGCACAGTTCCTGACAGATGCAGGTTGAGGGGAATGGGCAGTGAAGGAGGTAAAGTGAAACAAAGCTGAGTCTGCACCAGGGTCAAGACCCATCTGCCAGTGGTAAGGATTAAGTTGGAAAGGGTCTGTTTCCCAGACTCAAGGGAAGTGTCAGGAAAAAGAGGGGCACACTTCACACAGTGGTGTCCTGTTGGGGCAGAAAAGCTGAGCTTTGCAAAAGGGCAAACCATCATATCCTTTCTCACATCATGAGATAACCACATAGATTGCCTTTGGGAATTTGGGGAGCTATTTATTTATTACCCTTTAAAGGACAGAAAGGAGCTCTGCCAGCATGTGCAGCACTGCTTGCCACCAGATTTAAGTGAAGCTAACCTGTGTTTATATCTCACGGGGGGACAGGTCTTTGACATGGGGAGAATTCCAACCTGTCTCGCTCCAGGGAGGTGAGACAGTCCAAAAACATTACATCACCTCCCTGGTTTGCTGTCTGCTAGAAGTACAGTGTTGTCTTTGTGATGTATCATGATGCAGATTTATATTTAATGCATAATTTTAGGGGAAGAACAAGGCTAAGCAAATAAAGAATGCTCCACGAACTGAAACATTCACAGCTGAGTGAGGAGCTCCTTTGAAAAGCCTTCAGTATAAACCAGCAATATGGCTCAATCAGTACCTTTCTAGGCAATACTATCTAACCACTGGGTAAAAGGTTTCAATAACTGAGCACTGGCAGAGTATATTGACTGTTTGTCATTGCACCAAGATAACTTCAAAAAATGCTGTGTTCATATCAGAACAAGCCACAAAATGCCAAGGAAATCAATAGGTCACTTACACACCTTTAGAGCCAGTGGTATTATGAGAGTCACACTGAACTGATGGTTATTAACCCTGCAAAATTAAAAACTCACTTGAGTTCAGCACTTTTGGTGCACCAAGGGAGGTAAACATAACCCAAAGAAATAAGTTTAAAGCAATTTAAGGATTTGCAGCTGTCCTTCCACTTGTCTGAAAGGCAGATAGAGGAAAAACAGTCTCTTAAAGATTATTTTTTCATTGTTTATCGTGGAAGTTTAAAAATTATTTATAATATCCTATTCTTTTAAAGTATATTAGATATCCTAGATTTTTAGGGACCAGTAAAAGCTAAAAGATTCACAGTTAAATAAGGCTACTCTATAGGACATAAAAAAGAAAATGTTGAAGACAAAAATCTTAAAAATCTGAACCTCACTACTGTCTTTCAGTTTAACAGAAAGTAATGGTAGATATGAGTTCCAAAGTGATGGACTGGAAATGCTACAAACTCTCCTCTCATTCCGTTTAACATACCTGTACAACTTCTCTGGGGAATCTGTCATGCTTAGTAGACATAAGTAATAGAAATACATTGTGACATTCAGCTCTACATCACTTTCTCATTCAGAAAAAATTAACTTTCTACTCATTGGCAACCAATAAAACAAATTGCCATAAACTACCCCTCTCCAGCTGTCCCAGAACCTAAGAGGAGTTAGTGCTGTGACTCGGAACAGCTGGCTGAACTAAACTTGGGCACAATAAAAGCAATATTGATAGGCAGAGGAAAACATTTTGGACAAGTAACCAACACAGTAATAAAATTTTTGCTTGAGGGACAGCTGCTCTCATTTCTTAAGGTGGCAGGCAGCCTCAGTGTGGTTCTGCATTTCTCATTACACCATATAGCAAGAAACACCATAAAAGTCTTCTTTCATTTATGACCAGCCGTGAGATTGGACCTTCTCCTGGTAGAATCTGACCTGGCCACAGTTATTAAAACTTCTGTGGCTCAGTTTGCAATGAACTGAATTTTAATGCACTGCTCTGGAATGAATGTGATGGGCCTCAGACAGTCGGATTCCCCATAAGCAAAATTCTGCATGAAATCACACGGATATCACAAAGATCCAAAGATTTAAGACTACTCAGTGGTTTTTGGGTTTTTTTTTTTTAATAAAGTTTTTCAATTTTTTCCCCAAACCATTACAACTTTTAACACCCATAAAATGTCTTATGGGAAGGAGTTCCACAGTTTAAAGGAGTGTTATTTGAAGCAGTCTTACCCTTTGACTTATTTCGATCTACTCTTGTATTGTTTCATTTAGTGCACCTAGGTTTTGTAATGTATATGACAGTGTTTTGTTGGCCTTTATTCAAATTGTTAAGGCTATTCATGATTTTGCAGAATTTTATAAGTTCTCCCTCATATCTTTACAGGATAGAGAGATGCCGTATGTTCATTGACCCTTTCTATTAAAAACTCACATAATTTTGATCATTAATGTTTTCGTTTTTTGTCCCATTCCTGTTCCAGTTCTATTATATTTTTTTTGTTTTGCAATGGGATGACTGGAATTATACCTGTTCTTCAAGATGTGAGCTCTCCATGGATTTTTAGTGTTTCAATAATGTTCTCTGCTTTATTCTCTATTTCTTCTCTAATAATTTTCAACACTCAATTCACTTCTTCACAACTTCTGAGCACTGAACTGATGTTTTCCTAGAAATATCTGTTATAACCACAGATCTCTCCTAAATAGTAATGATCAATGCAGAGCATATCAAAGAATTTTTTTTTATTTCAGTGAACAAAAGTTTTTATTCTATATCTTAACATATTCAGGACAGCCAGACTGGTGATATTAATTTTGAAATTTAATTTTTAAACTGAAAATAACTAATGTTTTGATTTAGCAAAAATAATCAAGATTTTCAGCCCCTTAAAAAAAAATCAACAATCTTTCATGTAAAAGTAAAATAGTCAAAATATGCAAGAATAGAAAAAGTAGTTTCTTCTCAGTTCAGTGACTGTATTTTGGAATAGTAGATGCAAGGACACAAGGATTTCCAACCACCCACAGAATAATGTAAATCTGTGGGTGGATCATAAGAACTATTCAGGATTTCCATGTCATCTTGCTGCTCACTGTGAAGCTTAAATTATTAAATAAAAAAAAAATAAAAATAATTTTAAAAAAAGCCTGTAGAAGAACAGAAGTTTAATAGATTAAGTCTTAACATCTACCACTGACCTGGTCTTTGGAAGTAAAACATCACCATAACTTGAACAGTCTCTAAACAAAACCTCTGAATTTGCACTGCAAGAATTTCTCGAAGGAAGAGAGACCTTGTCATTAGCTCACAGAGGTTTTGCTCGTACTTTCAGCACTCTATTCAGAGAAAGTGTCATCAATCAGCTTTCTATTAATTTGGGTTGCTGTATTGTGGCAGCAACATTCAAATTACTCAGGGCTTACAATTTAGAAATATCCTCACTACTATATTGAATGGTGATTTATCATTACAGCAAGGAGACGTTAATTAGAGCAGAACTACAGGCCTCACAATTTAATCACATTTTAATGGGTTTTCAAGTCCTACTAAAAGTATTTCCAAAAAAATATTTGGTGACAGACTAATGTAATTAAATGGATGCCTCAGTTTTTCAAACTTTGAGGGGTCACCAGTTACAAGCAATGTTTCAAAATCAAATCTCATTTTATAACACTCCGTACCATAATTATGGATGAATAATGGAAATTGATACAAAGGCAGGAACAGAATGTGTAGAAAATTATTCTGGTCAAATCATTCATTAGTATAATCTTTTATGTAGAATGAAAAGATGAGCAACAGCTAAGATCTCTATTGCTTATATTTTTTTAAAAGAAAACCTTTAATGAAGCTGCAACCAGAAATGTATTTTCATAACTGTGACCTGAGATATTGTATTTCTTGAATTACATATCAATTTCAAACCCAAGTCTGCTTGGCAGGATGAATAGGGCTCTCCTAATAAATCATCCATCCTTTCCACTCATGCATGAAATCAGTATAACATGCATGAAAAAAGATAACAGATTATTATACCAAATCAAAAAGGAATAAGGTGTACTTATATTTTTAAGGAAATACGTTCAAGTAGGATTGCTGTGTGTGCTCAGTGCTTCTGCTTTGTGCTTGGTTCTGCAAGTTTTATGGAATAAGCCTAGCTTGAATGAAAGCAGAGACCAAGTTATGGTAACATGGCATTTGCTCCGACATCATAGCTAGCATACAAAAAGTGGCATGGGTGCCAGGTTGTCGGACTACTAAATTTTGAAAATTAAAAAAAGGGGGGGGGGGCATACAGAAGTGGTTTAAAAGCAGTAAGAAGGAAAGAGAAATATATTTTAAACTATTTTTGCTAATTACACTGTTGTCCCCGTGTGTCCTAATAGATTTGCAATCCGCGGGGCTGCGCTGACACCTAGTGGTGCTCGCCGGGCTGCGGTGGGACCCTTGGGTGGCTCGCCAGAGGCTGGTTGTGTCCCCAGGAAGCCAGCATCATCTTCACCTTGGAGAAATCGTCTCTAAAAGCTGCAGGAAACACTGTTGGAAAGGATGTGCTCACCACCTTCGGCCACTCAGTGGAGGGGCGTCAAGCAGAACACGAGGATGAGTTTTCACACCAAGGGAAACACAGCTGGAAGAGATAATGAGAAAGCTCACCCAGAGAGGTGCACAGTGCAGAAGAGACTACGAGCCGACAAGGAAGCCCATCAGTAGAAAACAAAATGTTCTCTTTCAGATGGCCATTTATTCATGCACACAAAGGAAACAGCCTGAGCTTATTAGCCTACAACAAAACTCAGCATTTCTTTGAGGTCGCTATACCACAGCCCAATGTTATATCTAAAGAAATTAAGGGAAAACTGTTGACAATAAGATCCAACCCATGTATGTCCCATTTAGTTTGAAATGCCTCTCAGATACTTCACTGTGGCCGATGCATATTAATTATAACTCTTAGTTTTACTAGGCTGCAGTATATTTATACAGTGAGATGTATCTGCAGGTTTAAATCTGGAGGGTTTAGTGAAAGGTGCATTACATTCAGGATTTCAGTATACTGAAAAACTTAATAGTGCAAACCTTTAATAAGTTTCAAATACTTGAAAAAAATCTAACCCTCCCCTCTACCCCAAAAAAACCAAAACAACCAACTAACAAAACCAACAACAACAACAACAAAAAAAAAACCCAAAACAAACCTTCAACTACTCTAACCTGTGTCTTCTTTCCATTAAGTCTTGCCTAGGGAATCAATTACTTGGCATTTTCTGACATGATTTAATGGTGGAATACCATTTGGTGAAATTAAGGATGGATTATGGACAAAATCCAAGGACTCTGTGAATTTGAAGGGTATTTTGCCTAAGAGTTAAAGGGGGTCAAACCTGAGCATTTAATTTAGTAATTTAGCTGTGCTCTTTCAAATACTGTACCTCAAAACTACCAAGTCTGAATCTGTTCTCATTGATTATTAAATATTCATCAAATCACATGGAGGTACTGTATTGTATATGCTGGAATAGATGAGATCAGAACTCCAGTTGAAAAGAGCAACCAGAGGAACAGATGACCTGGTTCGAAAATTAGGTTTGGAGAAAGTTATCTAAATATCATTGTTTGTAGATCTACATCAATATGCAATGAACTCCACAATTACAGTAACATTCCCTATATGTTATTCTGAACACTATATAATTTCATAATGCAGCTCCTGTTCAGACAGGTTATTATTTAGCAGACCTCCCTGGCAGGATACCTGTGGGCTGTGAAGCCTGTAGTACTATTAGGCATGCTGAGGAAGAGAAAGGGATTTATAGGAGCACTGTATCTATGAATCCAGCCTGGGTGGATATATGTCATCCCTGTGAGGCCTTCTGAATACCTCAAGTAATTTCAGCCAATTTTATAAAAGGACAGAATTGCCAACATTAATGCAATGTTGCATTAATGCAACACCATGCAATTCTTCTCAAACGAAGCTTCAGAAGATTTTAAGTCTTCCTCCCACCTCTCCCCAGCGGAGATGCTGGCACATTTCTGCCGTATTGGTGCCTGGTTGGGAAAGTAAAAAAGGGCTGACAGCACACGACCTGCCCAGACAAATGCTGCCAGGAAACAAACAGGGATGTGAGGAGAGGTGGAGGCAGAGCAGGGCCTGATGAACCTTTGGGAGAAAGGGTAAAGAAGGTTGGAGTTGGGTGTTTGCAACTACAAGTTTATAAGGCCTATTTTTTTTCTGGAGAAATCCTTTCTGTTTGAATGCAAGTCGTGCAGTGCCTACCAGAGACAATTTATCATGGTTTAAAACAGAAGAAATGACTACTGGATAGAGCAGAGGATAAAATGGGAAACTTGGGGCAGTTACCTTGCTCCCCTCTAACTAGAAAATTTCCATAGGTTTTAATGTCTTAGGATCATGTCTTTCAGAGAAAATCTTCAGATGCTGAAATATTTCCTACCCCACATTAAAATCGGTTCTCACAAAGCTTATGTAAAATAATAGGTGGTTTATATTTATTAATTGAAGAATGGCTCTCTGTAACAGAGAGTCTTTTAGGATTGATCAAATGTACTGCAGCTTTGCTGATTTCAGATATTGAGAGTACATTACTCACAGAAGTACTTTCAAAATATGAAATGCCATCTAAAATTTGGGGGTTTTTTTGTTTGTTTTTTTTTTAGAACAAAAATATATGTTTAGGAGAAAAATTTCTTCTAGCAAGAAAGGTGATGAAAAATTATTTCTAACTCTTGGAATATTATAAAAGAAAAATAAGGATGAATATACTTTTGAACAAGCTCTCTTCTATTCTGTGTAGTACTTGGGCAGATTAATGAAAGCTGTGATGGAAAAAGAAAAAGTGAGAAAATATTTCTATTTTGGTTTGTCAATGCTGAAAATATTTACACCATATTTTAGCAGTCTGAACAATGTTAATAGCATCTGTGAATGAATTTCCACATTTGGAGAATACATCCCTATAAATAAATTACCTATTTGAATAAAACACAATTTTACAAATTCTGCTCTCCTGTTCCTTTTTTTTTTTTTTTTTTTTCCCCAAGGTAAATTTAAAATTGTTAATGAGAATGTTACAGGAATCACTTAAGCAGGGAAAGGACTATTAAAAGTAGCTATGTTTTTCATGCTTTTCTCTTTTGTTGTCATTGTCTTTAGAAGTTCATTGGGTGACTCTCCTCCTCTCACCTTATTTTCACTAACCTTTGCAGAATCTTCACCAAAGAATCAAATGTATTTCTTTGTTCATGGACCATACCAACCTAATGTTCACTGAGATCACTTGAGATCAGCATTGCATCTCCTGAGGCAGACCATCTCACAGATTTTTCTGAGATGTACTGAGGTGTACACAAATGATACAATGATGGAGCAATGTCATGTCTGGAGTAATAACTTGGTCCTGGGATATTTTACTACTGGAAGCACTTTAGATTACATGAAAAATATCAGTCCTGAAGGTCCTAATACCACTCCAAACAACCCAATACTTTTTTTCCTAGCTAACATAAATTTGTAAATCAATTATGATGCTCTACTAATAAATCTCCTGGTGCAGAGCGGAAAAATTGGTATAATTTGTTCAGACCTGCAGATGGAAAGAGGCATCTGGGAGCTCTTCTGCAAACAGGGCACAGCTGTGTTCTGATTTCAACCAAATATGCTGGGAGTCAGCTACAGTTGTAAGGTTTTGGATTTGGTGGGATGGATTTTTGAAGGGCATGTCTTAGTGGATTTTATGCATGTCACCTTTCCTTTTTGTCCCTTCTTTACCATTTACTTGGAGCTTTGTCTGAAGGTATTTGGTTGGAATATGTAGTCTAGCAATGATACTCAATGATGTGTTAAAATAAAGAATTCTGATGGTATGGAGCTTCCTCATTTTCTTTCAATTTTCTTTAAGCTATCTGATAAATTCTTTGAATATCTGTCTCAAGCTGCCATTAACCAGTGCTCAATGTGATTCCTGCTGTGTTCTGTGTATTTTTCTCCCAGCAAAACACTCTGACCATTGTGCAAGGGGCACTGCCATCCAAGTATGTCCTATTTCTTCAGATAGTACATGCCAAAATTATTTTAATTTTTACTTCAACTAAAAAATAAATAAACAATCTGAAATTTCCTTCAGTAACCTGGTTCCTATAAGTGCAAAAAAATTTTATAAAACAGTATTTGTAATGTTTTGTGACAATAAGCTGTAGAAACTGTCCTTCATATGGTTGTATTAATATCTGAATTTTCAAGATATACTGGAATGTGAATTTTCAAGATATTCTGCTTTGACTCCTTTGCTTCTCATTCCTCAGCAGTACCCTAGCACAGGTTAGCTGGTAAGAATGCTAACCAAAACAAATTGTTTACAATAGCCAGTCATGGATACTGCTCACTCTGATATATAAAGAGGGTGCTAAAAAAAAAAATCTGATTTTCAAAAGTAATTGGCTCACATGGTACAAATGAAATGCAGTGCTTTTCTTCCACTGAGGTTCCTAAATGATCTCCAGAAATATTTAGTTCTTGCTCCCAATATTAAGTGGAGCAAACATCTGAAATCTTGATCACCTTTTTTTAAAAATATATAACAATGAATGCCATCTCTTTGAGTGTAGGTCATTTATTTAGGTTCCTTAATAAAAACACCAAATTCTTTTTAATGTGACTTTGTACTTAATCAGAATGAATCTGGAGAACTGTAAAGAACTATTCAATAACAGTAAAGGCTGTTCATAATATTTGAGTGGATGAGTGGATGCTCTAGGAGAGATAATAAAAGATTTAGAAAGTCAAATAAAATTCTAAACCAAATTATTGAGCTTGCTCTAGGTAAAGGTGAATATTACATTATGATAATGCTCTTAGATGTTCTTAGATTGATACTGGTTTTGGTGTCAGGATTTTCATACTAATATTTATATTAAATGGACACAAATACTTGTGGTTCTGTGGCTCTAGCAGTATTTCTCTCCAGTCTCTTCAGGTTCACTCTGTCTCAGACACGACTCATAACTTCTGGCATGTAGAAGTCCATCCAAGTGCCTTCAGGAGCTCCAGTCTTCTTCCATAGAGTAACTCCACAGGAATGGGTGTTCCTCTCTTCCATCCTTAACCACATTTGAAGACATCTTTACATAACTTTATTCAAAACCTGAAAAGGAAACTCAGATTGTTCCTTGGCTTCCTGGAGGAGCAAGTTTGACCTTTTCATGTCTATATTTAATTTAAATATTTATGCAGCAAAAATAAATCCTGAGTATTTTTACTATTTTCTGGAAATTTGCAATGTTAGGTCTATATTGTCCTTGATTTTCCTTTCCTTTTCTTATGACTCAAAGTAGCTGTGGTATTCTATCAGGATATGCAGCTTGCTTGTAAACAGCCCTTTGGCAGCCAGTCACTAGTGGTGTTTCTGAGGGCTGATTTTTTTGGAGCCAGTGCAGTTTAACATCTTTATCAATGATCTGGATGAGGGGATCAAGGGCACCTATATTCAGTTTGTAGATGACCCCAGGCTGGGCTGATCTGCTGAGGGCAGGAAGGCTCTGCAGGGGGATCTGGACAGGCTGGACCAATGGGCTCAGGCCAGCTGTGTGAGGTTCAGCAAGACAAAGTGCTGGGTCCTGCCCTTGTGTCCCAACAACCCTGGACAGCAGCACAGGCTGGGGCAGAGCGGCTGAAAAGCTACCANAGTGGTGTTTCTGAGGGCTGATTTTTTTGGAGCCAGTGCAGTTTAACATCTTTATCAATGATCTGGATGAGGGGATCAAGGGCACCTATATTCAGTTTGTAGATGACCCCAGGCTGGGCTGATCTGCTGAGGGCAGGAAGGCTCTGCAGGGGGATCTGGACAGGCTGGACCAATGGGCTCAGGCCAGCTGTGTGAGGTTCAGCAAGACAAAGTGCTGGGTCCTGCCCTTGTGTCCCAACAACCCTGGACAGCAGCACAGGCTGGGGCAGAGCGGCTGAAAAGCTACCAAGAGGAAAAGGACCTGGGGATGCTGCAACACCTGCTGAGCATGAGCCAGCTGTGCCCAGATGGCCAGAAAGTCCAATGGCATCCTATTGTGTCTCAGCAATGGTGTGGCCAGCTGAGACCAGGGCAGGGATTGTCCCCTGTACTCTGCACTGTGAGGCCACACCTCAAATCCTGTGCTCAGTTTTGGACTCCTTGCTACAAAAAAGACAGAGAAGGGCAGTGAAGCTGGTGAAGGGTCTGGAGCACAAGTCTTATGAGGGAGATGGGGTTGTTCCGTCTGGAGAAAAGGAGGCTCAGGGAAGATCAGGGAAGGTTTAGATTTTACATTAGGAAAAAAGTTATTCATGGAATGTGTTGTCAGGCTTTGGAACAGACTACCCAGAGAAGTGGTGAAGTCACCATCCCTGGAGGTGTTTAAAAGGCATGTAGATGTGGCACTTAGGAGCATGGTTTATTGTGTATTAAGTAGAGTTTGTTTAATGGTGGATCTTGATGACCTCAGAGGTCTTTTCCAACTTAAAGGATTCTATGACTCTATCTATAAAAAATATTTTCAGAAAAAATGTGGAAACTTGTTGTTTTACCAAGATTCAGGGAAAAAAAAAAAAAAAAAAAAAGGCTTCTTTTTTAAATTCTCAAAAAACCCACCAACCCAGTTTCAGTTTATTGGAAAGGATTTCTTCAGTGTAATTTTCAAATACATTTTAGAGAGAATTATTTCCACAAAAGATTTTAAATTATTTCCCCTTTTTCATTCTATACCTGAATGCAACTTGAAAACTGGAAGTTTATATAGAAAACCGAAAATACAGTTTTTGCCTTACTCAGGAAGAGAAGAAGCACAAGAAGATTTATCATATGCAGTTTTTCAATTTATTTTCTTTTAATTTCTTAATTATTATTATTTTCATTGTTTAATGATCTAATATCACAAAGTAAAACTTCTCAATAAAACCAAACCAAATTTCTCTTATTTTCTGCATATGATGAGAGTACAAAAAAAATGGGTACAGAATTTGCATAAAGGAGTTCACCAGTGCTGGATGCTTCATATTTGGGATGCTCTGTGTTCTTGTAAGATCTGTAGTTCTGAGGCCTTTTCAAAAGGCTGACCTGAATTACTAACTCCAACTTTAACAGCAAGGGAGAAATCGTGGGTCTTTTGAAGCTAATAGCCAGACTTTCAAGGTTTTCAAGGGAGCTGGTTTTTTATCACAGATCTATCTAATGTAATAAAATCTAGATCATCTAATCCCTAGTCCTGGAATTTAAGCACTGGACTTCCTTTTTACATTGATCACTGAATAGTTCAGAATTATAAAGAGAATATTTTTTCTCCTATTGATGTAACATCTCAGGGATTGGCAAATCTAGGTGGTCTTACCACCCCTAAGAGAACTGAAATTTTTTAATGGAAATTGGAGCATAGATGAATGAGCTAACAGCAGGGTTCAATTTTAATGACAGCAACAAGGAATTCTGTAATTAAGCACATTAAGGCAGAACAACCTCTTTGAATTTCAGAACATCTCTAGTTTCATGCTCTAACATCTGTTTTTCTTACACTGCTTTAATCTGCATCCTCCCTTCAGGCATCTTACACTAAGGGCTTGACAGACTCTTAGCTGACAGTAGCTGGCATCCTTTTAATTGACAAGGGAAACCACTGTTGAAAGAGATTGGGAAGAGCTTCCTCTCTTCCCTCAGGGTCTAAATGCTCTGCTTTTGCAGAGCTCCTGCAGGACCTGCTAGCTACAAGCCCAACCTGAAAACACAGATTTTGCAGAATCCAGGGAAAAGCTCACCTGAGCTTCTCATGTTCTTTAGACCCTTTTACTTCGTATTTTTTGCCCAGTGTCCCAAGGGAAAGGGGGTTTGGTATTTTACTTGTCACATTTCTGTTATTTTAGCAGAAAGTGAAATAATTTCTGTTTTCACAAAAAAGGAAGCATTTGTTTATGTCCCACTGGAAGCAGACGCAAAGGAGAGTTTATTTAAAACTTCTTGTGCATATAGTTATGAGATGTAAGAACACGCCCGTATTTTTTGCTACATCAGGCCCGTTGAATGTACCTTGGAGTAACATAAACATCGTATAGAAAAGTGTTTGTATTGCTCATAAGCAATCCCAAGAAAATATTTCATGCCCCCTTATATCAAATACATTTATAAATTTGTCATCCAGTTGTGCTGGCTTTCTTTGACTAACTCTCATCATATGCATAAAAACTGTGTTTAGGCTGTATGCTTCTTGTTTAGGAGCTTTGCCTTCCTGTTAGTACTTAATGCATCTGGTGCCATGTAAGTAAAAGCAATGGGTTTTTTAATCACTTGTTCTGCCATTTCTATGATCCTAGTTATTTCACTCAGCTTGCTGTCTATGATTTATCCTTCTTGACTGTATTCAGCTTGTTGAATAGCCATTACCTGGTGATCTGCTCAGATTAATAGTACAGATGCTTTCCAAAGCAGACTGTTTGATGTCTGTTGTCAATGTGCTACATTTCCTGTGATGTGTTCTCATAACCAATATTCATGGTTAGGTGTTGCTGACTGAATCATCAGTTATATTCATGCATGGCTTTCAAGAAAGACTGAACTCCAGCTTGTCAGGACTAACGTAACAATAGTGGAATGATTATGATTAAAGCTAAACTGAGATTTCCATTTTTGCAGCCAGTGTTTCTGGTTTTATTATTTAAGTCTTCCAAAGAGTGAAAATGGATTACCCAGATGATTTTTTTTTTCTATTTTCCTTTTTTTTTTTTTCTTTCCTAAAAAAAACCCCAGCAAAATAAATGCTCTAGCTTCATTAATCTATTCTTTCTTCGCTTCGAAGCCAAACCAGCTTCTGTGGATAAAAGGCTAGACATAGTAACATGGTTAGAAAAGCAGACTGGTAAAGACATAAGACATGCACTGAGCCTTGTTATTAACAGACTTTTGAAAACAGAAGCCTTGCTGAGATCTCAGAAGCCCGTTAATGGCATTGATATTTCTCATTATTGGTTCAATTCTCTATCCTGTTTGCTAGTCACTTTAAATCAAATACCTCCCACAATCCAATGTGCGCATTGAGCTTATTACAGATTAAAAATGTAAATCAGAAAAGCTTCTGAAACAAGTAATTGTCACGAGGTACATGCCTTGCTTTGTTTTACTTCCCCGCTGTACCTCTTGGTTTTGTTTGCTGAAAATAAAAAAAAAAAGCAGATCATTTTTCAAAACCTTCACATTTTTCATCAGAAAGACATGCTCTCAGGTATTATATTCTATTAGAAATTTGAAGCCTTAGGCCTAATAACTTGGAAAATTACACACAACATAGTGACAAAAACAAAATAAGTGTTACAAACCACTTTCAAAACGAGATACACCTACCCAGGAAGAACCTGCTCAAGGGGAAGTGGTTTCCTCTGGCAGCTTATTCCAGAGCTCCTAAACCTGGACCCTGCAGTGTCCAGCAGTCGCCCGACACTCAGTCCCCGGCAGAGGACTCCCCAGCACTGGCAGATGCTCAGCACTGCATCCCCCACCTGCCTGCCCCCAGGACAATATTTGTTTCATCAACCTGCAGGAAGCTGAATACATAGATAAACCACACTATTTTGCACACCTCTGTTTTGAAGAGCTGTCCAGGATAAGTAATGTTGGCCGGTGTTGTGAGAGTCTCTAATTATTTTTTTTGCTCAGAAACCACATGCAAACTAGTTGGCCCTCGCTGTCTCTTGTCATCTGATGTTACAAAGCAATCTACACTGTCCGTGAGCTTCAGAACACATACTGACAAAAGAAGTAGTTTCCCTGGTAACAAGGACCATATGAAAGCTCTCAGAACATATCCTCCCCAGGAGTTAATTTGTTTCAGATGGGAAAGGTGATTACTTATAAGAAAAAAGAGAAAACAGCTGAGCTATTAAAGGATGAAATAGTAAAGAGTAAGCAGTGTTATTTGTTCCACTTCCACTGTTTTCATTTATATGCATTATATATATATTTATATAGAAATACATACATTTTTGTATGAAATATCATTGCATAAGTGCTAATACAACATGTACTGTATTTTGCAGTAAAGAACTTCTCTGAGGTCTTCATTACAGCACCAAAAAATGAAAAATCATTTCTCAAATGTAAATTTAGATATTTCACAAAGATTTCAAGGATACGAAGAGATGAAAACACTACAGGCCACATGAACACAGATCTAGCAAAAATATTAGGATATGACAGGATTGTGAAAATTAAAGAAATAAAAAGCAGAAGAAATAGTGGCAAAAGTCACAACAACATTTAAAAACAAAACTGTATGTGATTAGAATGTTCTCATGCAGATAACTCTTAGGAAAAGTAGACTCCTCTTCCTCTAGAATAACTGAAAGGACTATTGATCTAGATGGTCTTCCATACATGGAGTGTGGGTTGCGAATGATTTATGGCTCGCTAGTCATTTCAAACAAATGCTCTGTGGCTGTGATTGAAAGGGAAAACTTGCCTGAGCATCCTTGAGCTGAAGAGTAAAAGCTGTCCCCAACTGGGCATGGCAGAGGCAAGGAATGTCACACAACTCATGGTGTGAAAGGTGATGAGTGCAATGAACACTTCAATCGATCCCTGATTCAAGAGTGGACATTTGCTTAACTCTTTAATCATCATATGCACCATAACCATCATACCCAGAGATCCTTTGTCATAACGTTTCAGTGAAGAATGATTCTGCTATGCTTTATAAAGACCCATCTCTTTAAAAAAAGGTATAGACACTTCAGGAAATAGGAACAGCAAATGAATCAAATATCTTTAAAATGAAAACTATGACTACCTGGATGAGGTTATTAAAACAAAGGTGTTTCTTTGTTGATACTTCAGAGGTTTTCATCAGCTTGTTTTTTTAGGTAGACTTTGCAAAATACAGTTTTGGGTTTTTTTGTTTGTTTGTTTGTTTTGTTTTGTGTTTTTGTTTTGTGAGGTCTTGTTTTTCTTGTTTTTTTGGGTTTTGGGTGTTTTTTGTTTATTTTTATTTTGTTTTATTTTATTTTGATTTGGTTTTGTTGTGTTTTATTTGTTTGTAAATTTGTTTGTTTGCTTTGTTGTTTGAATTTTTTATTTGTTTTTTTACAGATGTGTGGGGAGAACCAGTCTGGAAACTACAGATTGGCCTTGGTCTTTACAGAAGAATAAAACTGTTAGAGTTGAGGTAGGAGAAATTAGAAATATCTTGATCTATATATTCTTGTCATGACTGTGATTACTTATCTGCCATTTTTAAAAAAACTATAGCAGTAGCAATTCTTTCATAAAATGAAATATTTTTTGTATTAGGTCTTAACAGAATTAGTTCATTCTAGTTTGCATAGACAGTGTTACTTTTCTTTTCAGCTAATGAAGGTATAAAAATTAATACCTGTTTGAGAAAGTAATGAATAAGCAGTTAATAATAATGGATATGTTTCAAACCATTTTATTGAAAAAAATAAATGTACCTTTAATATCTCTGTTCCTGAAAAGAAGGCATGAGTACAATTTTGCTATGTATTTAAAATGTATGAAGGAATTTCTATTAATCATACTTTCTGCAGTGTGCCACACCTCAAATTAGCTGGAAACCTGAACTGAGCTCTGGCAGGACTCTCCGATTTTCTTGCAGAAGAGTTCTACTTTTGGGGAGTATGTGAGTATTCCAGAATTTCCTCTTGGTCTCAAAGTGTTTCTGGTTACAAGTCAAGATATTCCTTTTGTTTTTAAAATATGTGACAGACTTGGAGCAAAACTTTGAGGAATGTCTGAGTGCCTTCTCTCCATTTTAAAAGTGATTTAGGCACACTACCTAAAGACAGTTAGGACCAAAAGATTTCTAAAATGTTTGAGAAGCTAAATCCTTGTCCTGCATGGATCCATATTTGGGATTCACAGATTATTCTGAGTTGGAAGGGACCCACAAGGATCATCAAGTCCAACTCTTAAGTGAAGGGACTGTACAGGGATTGAACCCACGGCCCTGGTTTTATTAGCTCCATGCTCTGACCAGCTGAGCTAAAGCGTTCTGTAATCCAAGTCTACTAGATCCGAGAATAAGTGAGGAGATGTAGTGGTACAGGAATGGTGCTCCCCAATTTAATGTTCCCACAGCAAACCCTGCATCACTCACTCACTTGCCCATTCCTTTCCATTCCATTCCATGCCATTCCATTCCCCTTCCCCTCCTCCATGCAGTGGGCTGGAGAGGAGAACTGGAGGCACAAAAGGTATAGATCACAAATTGAGATAAGAAGAGTTCACTGGAAACAACAATGAAAAAAGAAACAAAGCAGTGTTTTGTTTAACAGTGGCAGTACCAATAGCAGAGTGCTCAAGAGAAACAAACAGTTCACACAGAAGTGTTCGCACCCTGCAGAGCCCAGCAATTCCTGAGTGCCACTCCACAGCACCTGACCAGAAAGTCAGGGAACTGACTCCTTCTCCTCCTGCCTCCTGAGGTGGTATAAAACAACCTCCTTGTTGTTTTATACCACCTATTGACAAAATTAATCCTGTCCTGGCCAGAACCAGGACATGAGATCTCTCAAACCTTCCATCTGCTTTTCTGTCAAACTCCTTCTACCTGTTCACACACTGGAGATGTCTCAAAGACCTGTGACTGGGTTTGCTTTTATATTAACCACTGGAGATAATTTGAAAATTCAAAATATTTTGTTTTGTTTTGTTTTGCCATTTTTCCTCACCCTTTTACTTAGAGTGCAATCTCTCTAATACTAGATAGTACAAGTATTTAGAAAGTGTATTGGTTAATGCACAAAAAACAAGAAATTTGATCTCTGTATTCTTTCCAGAGTCTTTCTTATTACTAGAAGTCCTCAGATTCTTTTTTTTTTTTCCCCTAGGGAAGATAAAATCTCCCACATGTTTATCTTCCCACTTCAGAGTCTTTACGACTACAAAAGTCTGTGGGCTGAGGAGCCCAGTCTCCTTCAAGGAAGATAAAATCACTTACATTGTCATTTTTATGGCTGTGCTTTCTGTTTCTGAAGGGCTGCCCCCTTATACAGATGACCTCTCACTCCTTAAATAATTTGTGACACATTTTTCATTTCTGTTCTATGGCTGGTAATTTTCATCCCATATCTGCCTTCTCTCTCACACCGACTGCTTTTGGAAAATGAGTTGTTAAAAGTCAGCTTCACAATTAGTAGCAGTCTTATTGTCCTGCAACTTAATACTGATAAGCTTCTTCCTGCCTTCTTTGGACTTTTATTTTTGCTGGAAAGTGAAGAAACTAAAATATAGATGATACCAGTATAAAGAAAGGTGTCAAAT
>VWZN01010423.1:525703-586818 GCA_013396955.1 Regulus satrapa | reverse complement strand
AAAAAATCAACTGTGCTAACTGAAATTTCACTGTAGAATAGAGTTTCTTTTAAAAGAAACGGTACGTGAAAACTGATGAATTATTAAGTCATTACATTAGAAAAAAAACTATAATATACATAAACTAGTTAAGTAATAAGATGCAAAGGAGCTGTATCCCTTGTATCCCCGTGAATGGTACTAATGCATCTAACGCTAAGACAGTATCTAACTAACTTTATTACTAATCTTTACTAACAGTAAAATCATGTTCAGAGGGGTTCTTCTTTCTAGTATTATTGGTCACTTGACTTGATAAAATAAATCCCATGAAAATGGGTGGTTACAGTCAAGGGGTTTGCTTTGGTCTCATAAGGACATAAGTAATATATTGCTTAACTGGTGTCCAATACCTTATACATAAAAAGAGGAAGCTTACTCCCTTAAACTACTCTGGTTCTTTGACCTTCCCAGGTTTAATGGTTTGGAGTTGGGTTTGATTTGGTTTGGTTTTTCTCACAGTGTAAGAGTATACTAGCCATGCACCCCTGGATATATATTCAGCCTCACAGTGAAGCAGGAGATGGTTTGGAGCCATATGAATAAAAAAAATAGCATCCCAAATAAGGGGGAAGAAACCAGAACATGTTCTTGTGGGCAGAATTTCCTCCCTGCTTTTTCCCTTCTAAAAGAAATCACAGATGGAGCAATTACAAACCTTCCATTCAGATAATCTTCCCTTGTTTAGTTTTAGTCTTACTATTTCCTATCTCTTTATTAGCATTAATTCCAATGTTTGCAATTAAAAATCACAATAAAGCCAAAGCTTACATTTTATAATTTAAAAATACCAAAATAAAGCTTTAACAATTTTAACACTTTTGTTCCATATACACCTCAAGTTTATGCATTTGCTAAGACTAATCCTTTTGGATGAGCAATTTATTTTCAATGAACTGACAATTGCAAATTTAATCTCTGACCTTGACTTTAAAATAAAAGTTCTCAGCAGCTCTAGTCAGAGTATGACCTGGCACAGGAGAGCTACTTCCTTCCCTTCTTGTAGCCTGATTTCTCAGAAAATGATGAACCTTCAATGAGCACAGACACAGAGGCTACTTGTTTTTATCAATGCATTTTTCCAAATCTTAGTTTTCTTCAGCAACATGACCAATTTTTTTTTTTTTTTTTTTCTGAAGGCAGGTGCCTTGGCACAACATAGCAGTACAGAATACATGTGGAAAGAATTGTGCCTACTTCAGTCAGCAAAAAAATTAAGGGTACCTCAAAATTACAGTTCAAAACACAGCACTTCAAGTGGATGACATTCAAAGGCTGACCAGCTGCCTGGCAAAAGCTGCCTGAAGCACGTCGACGTAGGAATAGGAACTAGCTTTATCAAGTAAATTTGTAAGGAATGGTGCATTTTTAAAATAAAATTTTGTGTAGGACTCCTGTACTTCTTCCTCTGTAGCTTTGACTTGGGACTAGAGCTTAGAAGAGTCAAAAGGAAAAGTAAGGATATTCCACTGAAGATCTTTGAGTTTGGGTCAGTGGCTGCAGGATCTTGCATACAGATTCTTAGGACAGTCTATCAGGGGCTGACACCAGTTCTGTCCCAGAGGGTGCCTGGAAGAGTTTGTACCAATGGGGTTCTCCGATGCATAAATCCTATTTACAGCAATAGCCAAAGCATACTTTTGATTGGAAGATTGTGCTGGATATTGATATTGCTCAAGACCCCCATCTACCCATCTGAATTGTTTTCTAGGGAGGTTTGCTACTTGCTAGGGGCTTAATTTGGAACATTGGATGTCACTGGGACACTGGAGACATCTGGGACACTGGGGATTCTGATGTGGCTTGCCTCATGCTCAGAATGTTGACCCCAGCTGCAATTCCAGGTGGATACCAAAGCTGCTACCAGGGAAGGCATGAAGTGTATGGAATGTGTCTATCTGATTGTGGGTGAGAGCATGGAGGCCAAATGGGTTTGTTCTTGATCCTTCTGGCTAGGGGGAAAGGCTTGACATGGAGTGAATTAATCCTTTGGAAGTGGTTGTACAGCTTGTGTCAATGACAGGGATTTTTTTGTTATGAACCTGGGTCCTTTGTGAGGATAAAAGATCATTGGGAAGAGATGGGATCCCACCACAATAAGCAGGCCAAAAATATTTTGGCCAACAGGCCGGCCAATGTGGTGAAGACTTTTTGAAAATGGGATAGATGGGAGCAGAAAGCACAACCATAGCCAAGTGAGGAAGGGATGGGCTGGGCTGACAAGTAAAAGATGTAGGGTGAACAAGGGAGACCTTGAAACCAGCAGTGCAGGACAGAAGGGGACCTCAAGCATATACACCCAAATAAGAAAGTGCTAAGATAACAACATTATGAGGGAAGCTCTCACACTTTTCATAGTAAAAGGCCTGCTTAGAGACCTACTTAGATGAATCCCATAGGAGATGGGCCTGCAGAGAAGAGAGGTCTAGGTGTGATTATTAATTTTTCAATACCCTATCCTTGAAGCTTAAGAACAGTCCATCCTGATTTGCAGAAAGCCAAACAAAGGTGACAGGAGGTCTTCATGGACAATGAGCTCCTAAAAAAACCACTGTCATATAAAGGAAGCAACACAAGAGGTGGGAGTAGGGATGGGTAACCTGTGAGAGATGCTATCTGAGCATGCAAGAATAGCATTAGAAAAGGCAAGGCTTACCAGGACTTTAATCTGTTAAGGGACATGAAAGGCCACCCAGAAGGGCTTCTACAAGCGTCTTGTCAGGAAGGACCATGTGTTGAATAGGACAAATAAATGACACAAAAGTCGTCAAGATGCACAATGCTGCCTTTGCCTCAATTTGCATAATTTGGACTTCAAGGTACCCGAAGGCAGGGGGAAAGTTTGGACCAAACAGCCTTTTGGGTTTCATCATGTCTAGGGAGGAGTTCCTTCCCCTCTGGTCTGCCCTGGTGAGATGCATCTGTAGTGCTGGGTCCCATCCTGGGCTCTTCAGTAGACATGGGTATACATACCAGCTCTGGAAAAGAGCTGTCCTGATTAGGAGGCTGGGGCATCTCTCCTATGAGAAAAGGCTGAGAGAGCTGAGACTGTTTAATCTCGAGAAGGGAAGGCTAATTTTATCAATATTTATGAACACCTGCCTGGGGGTAATAAAGAAGACAGATTCAGACTCTTCTCAGTGGTGCCCAGTGAAAAGACAACAGGCAACAGATACAAATTGCAATGTGGTAAATTTCATTTAAATATATGAGAAAACGTATTCACTCTCAGGGTGAATGGCACAGGACAATAGCTTGAATCCTTGGAGATACTCAGGCCCCAATTGAGTACAGCCCTCAGTAACCTGCTCTAGCTGCTCCTGCTTTGAGCAGGAGTTTAGACTATTCCGTGATTCTATGACATTTGCATAAAATCCTTGTTGACATTTGATGTTCAAGGATGTGAGATGGAAAAGTTGCAAAGAATCTCTCAGCTGAAGTCTTCATTATGAAAAATGCTATGTAATACCATTAGTTTAAAACCACCATAACAGTAGCACAGCATGCCTAACATACACAGTGCTCACATGTCATCTGATCAATTCTAAAATGCCCATGAACAAGGCAAATCAAAATTGTTGACTATGGTTTGTATGACAGATTCGCCTGGGGAAAGGAAGCATCCATACTTGGGAAAGTGGAAGTTTGCTATATTCTCTGTTATTTATTAGGTATCTTTCTAGAAATCCACGCTGAGTCCCAGTTATAAATATAGCAATTTTGTGTGCTGCAGGAGAGCAGACTGCTTCTGCATCATTTGGCCTTATAATCTCTATGCATTTCAAATCCTATCTGTAGCTTAATTCAGGCTGTTTTCTTATAAAATATAGTAGTATTTAAAAGCTGATGGTACCACTAAAACTGCTTTGACTTTTTTGCTTGTCATTCTATTTTGTTTCTTTATTTTGATGCTTTTGCTTTTCATCTTTCTCTATCTCCTACTGCAATAAGCAGACTTGGGGTTCTTAAGAACTCTGTGGTACTGCTACATCAGCTGAAAAAAAAAGAGGCAGGGCAGAAACTAGGCAGAAAAATAAAGGGAAGTTGCAGAGTCTGAGAGAAGAATGGAGAGGAAGCCTAGTGAGTGAAGTAACTGAAGCCTTTAAAAATAAGGAGGAATTAATTCCACCTGACTTCAGGTGTTCTCTGTTCTCAACTGTGTTGCATTAATAATGGAGAAAGATAAGCCTTCATACAGTATAATTCACCTGTGCTGATTTAATTGTTGGAAGGTGGGAGGACTTATGCTCTAGAAATGCCTCTTTCGATCTGTTGACAATACAAGGTCTAGAGGAGGATCTCAAATACAAGTGTGTGCATTTCATGAATCCAGATAAATTCTCTAGCACTATTTTCAAAAGCCAAAGGTAAAGAATAGAAAGCTGAACCTTAAAAGCAGTCTGGGCAGATTGTACTACCAAAGTTAAGTGCCCTAGAATGCTTGGAACACAAATAGCCCAGGATATTTATTTTGCAAGATTAGTATTGCTTTTCCTTTCTGTTTTCCACAGTATTGTCTGGGTCTTAAATGCAGAGAATATACATACAGTCAGTAGGTTGTTTGGCTTGTGCTTGGATCTGTAAGCATAACATCTCTGCCCAATTCACCTGTCTCCCTGAGTCCCTTTTCCTCAGGTGCTCCAGAATTACTCTACTTTATGATGGTTGAAAAATTCCAAGTGTGTGCAAATATTATATGATGCGTTTCTCCTTTCCCTTAGCATCCATTGTTGTTTTGGGGCAGATGTGGTGTTTGTCCTCAAGATACCTTTTCTCAATAGTTTGCTGCTTCAGGAGGCAACATGTCTTAGTATTATTGCTGATGCCAGAAGGACAAGAAAGATGGTCAAGATTCCTGAAAAGTCTAGATTATAGCCTAGAACTGCTATGTGTATGTGTCCCTTGGGTGAACAAATCTGCATTGAGCTAGAAATACCTGGTTATGAAGCAGGATTTAAGCCTGGAGAATTCATCCAGACAAGACACTATACAGGTAAAGAGGCAGTCTGATGCGACAGTGAAGCTATGCAGAGAGAAAAGGTACAAAGCAGACTTGTTAATCCAAAAGGGCATCTGTTACATAAACAACTTCTTGAGAAAACATCACTGTGGAATAGTTGTTTATTTGTTGGGTTTTTTTCCCAGCTCAAAAGGAATAATAAATGGTAGATAAAATAACAAGGAACTCAGAAGACGTGGTGAAAAGAGCCTTTCTGCAAAATCCTTTAAGGGATTCTGAAAAAAAAAAAAATTCCCACATGTCAAAGGCCAGATTCTCCAATTTCTTAATAGCTGATCATCCAGTCATTAATTCACTGCTAATGCAAAATGAAAAAAAATATTATTACAAGACACATAATTTGTAAGCATTAGCCATCATTGAAAATACAAACATAGTTTAAAAATATTCCCACATTTTATTTAGGAATGGACAAGCATAATTACATTTGTTCTGTAAAAATCAGGTGTTCTATGTAAATTTAACAGTATACAATTAAATTTTATGACAGGCCTTCAGTAAAATCCAGAATTCAGAAATTTCTAGGAAGATTTGTCTGTTCAGAAAGTACACTGTACCTTGGAGCTCTTGGCATTTCTCTACCAAACCAGTTTTACATTTAGGTTAATATATTGGTTTTAAATTATCTGTAGCTACCCAAGTAGTGGCATTTCACATATCAATATATTATGTACCATAAAATACATAACATAAACATTTAATACTATAAACTACTACATTTTATTATGCAGTCTATCAGTAAAGCATTTTTTAAAAATATTGTTTCCTATTAGATATTCAGACATGAATATACTGATTAGAATGTAATGATATTTAAAATACCTTACACGTTACCTAGCATTTTATAACATTAAAGTGGAATTGCTTGTATTAGAGGAATAGGAATACAATAATTAAGTAATTTGTAAATGGGATATAAATTCATAGGCAATCAGTGCCCCAAATATTTATGAATGTCTAGCATGCTCAAAGCTCTAGGTTTGTTGCCTTTTTTTTTAATGGTAAAATATGACTTGATGAAATACTGCTTTGCAAATATATGCTCTTGACAGTCAATGAACTGGAGGAATCCTGCTTCATTAAATTGATTGCTTACTCCAAAAATATCTCCATCTACAGCTATTCCTCCCAAATCCCATGAGGCAGACAGCAGCAGCCAGCCACCTGAATGCTTTTCTGTCTCGCAGGATCTCATTAGATGCTGAGTATTCCAGCCATGCTTATGTTCTGCTGCCCTCGTTCCTGCTGCTAAACAACCCGTCTAACCCCACTTCTTCTGACTTCTTGTCCTGTGCCTAAGTGGGCAGTTATTGCTGCGCTGCCCTCTGAACCCAGCCTCTTGTGCCACTCTCCATTCTGGTGTGTGTGGCCTGCAGGCAGCTCCAGTCTCCCTCCTGCCTGGCTCCCCTTGGTGCTGCACTGCAGCTCAGTGGAGTCTCTACCCCTGGCTCCTGGCTCCAGTTTTATCCTTTGGTTCCTGTAATCGATAACTGTGATTGATAATTGTATCTAAGGTCTCACTAGCACTGTAGCTATTTGTTTCTATAGCCCTACCTATCACAGAACTGAAAACCTCTCCTAGGTGGTGGCTGGGCAAGAAGGTACAGCAAAGTGCAGCTGCATGGACCTGAGGGTTCTGTAAGGAAAGATGTAGAAGTTTTTCAAACCATTAAGACAATAACTATTTTCTGTTTGAACTTTGGCACCTCAATAAAAGGCACTTTTGACATAGCTAAAGTGAAAGAACAGCTTTAAATGAAATGAGAATATGTGGTCTCTTGAATTTTAATTCACTTGTTTCAGCTAATTAACTACTTGCACTGTCTATGTGTAAAATGATGCTCTTTACTTTCACTTGTTCACTTAACACTGTAGGTTTTGGGGGTTTTGCTTTTTGTTTTTGTTCTGGGGGGTTTCTTTGGGTTTGTTTTTGTTTGTTTTGGGGTTTTTTTTGCTTTTTGGTTTGGGTTTTTTTGGGTTTTTTTTTTTGTTGTTTTGTTTTGGTTTGGTTTTTTTTGCTGTCTGAACGTTCTGGAAAAAAAATCGAACCAGATGCAGTGATAGGTGGGCCTAATCTTCTTCACACATTACTCAGCAACAAAAATAATGAAGTTGGTTTATATTCTGTAAAATACTCACTTGTTGCTTTGGACTGAGATGGATATTGTAAAGACCGGTTGAAGAGTTTGTATAAGAGTCTGTACACTGCAGGAAATCTGTGGGGAAAAGCAAGTATTGAAAGTCCTGCATAGCTATAGGAAAATGATTAAAAATCCCCCCGGATTAAGCAGCAGGCAGGGCATGCATCAGCAAAGGAGAGAGCTCCAGATCCTTGCACAGGTGCTTGGAAGCACTCGTGCATAGATCCCAGCCTGAACAGCCCAGCATCTTTCAGCCATACCTAGAATTGCTCCTCGCTTTGATTTTTCATCCTGTTGGTGTGCAGCTTTTGTTCCATTGGATTATTGCACTGGAACGGTATAATTGAAGTTCTTTTCTTCCTTAGTTTGAGCATGTGTATTTCGTCTGCCTCATCTGCATTAGTCATGTTTGCAGGGAATGTGCAGCTGTTAAGTGGGTCACTGGATGAGCTGGATGGCATGCCATAACCACACACAGTCCTTCCCAGCTCCCTCCCACATGCTGCTTTGAAGCATTTGCCCTCATGGGTAGGACAGAGCACTTACTACTCTGTTCCAGTCTTCCTGAGAACAGAGAGACATTATTCTGTACTATTTCTTATCTTGACAAATTTGTTTCTTCCTCCTGGAAACAGAAATTTCTGATTGCAGCCCTGCAAACTGCAGCTTGATGCTCCTTCTCTTTCTGTTCCCTCCTCCTTTTCACGGAGCCCAGTGCAATTCAGAAGTCCCTCCACTAGGCACGTGGCTACTGATGGCCACTGGGCAATTTTAGGGGAAAGTTTTAGATATGCAGGCTGCATATCCCTTTCTTAACTCCATGGTTATGGCAAACGTTTAGAACACTTTTCAGGGCTCTAGACATTCCATTTGATCTGTGTGTTGCATTCAGAATAATCCCTGTCAAGCCCAGGTGGCATTTTGCAGGTGCCATATGTGAAATGTAGAGTTGTGAAAAACAAAGAACGATGCAAATTCAAATTTAAAGTATCTCAGATAAAGCCCCAAATACATTTTATATAGGAAGAAAAGACATTTTATATAGGAAGAATGTAGTTTTGAAATGATTTTGCAAAGGGAAGAGATAAGGCAGCTGGGAAAATGAGGCTACTTGCTTGTTCTTGCTTCGCCTTTGCCCTATCATTCCTTATCCTGCACTTCACCAACAGGAGGTGACTCTCAGGGCAGGTTTTTTCTGTTCCCTACAGACTCAATCTGCGAGGCAAGAGCTCTCCTATGTATCACAGTCATTTCATTAGGACACCATCCAGCCCAGAGCCTTCGGCAGGGCAAAACGATTAAGAGCATCAGCCTGAGCATCTAGCAAGGATTTCCTGGATTACAGCTCAAGCTGATTTTACATCAAAGATGGCAGATGAACATGGAGATTAAGATTTTCCTCTGTTTCTGTGGATCTTACTCGAGGCCATGCAAGCACTGTAGAGGGCCTAACCAGGTAGGATTGCTCATCCTGAAGGGCGAAGACAGACGTGCAGGGAATGCGAAATCACCCACTCCTCTTTGATGGCCTGCATATTTGACAGATAAAGTAATACACAGAACAAAGATAATGTCAGGTCCCTAAATTAATGGACTACATGGAGTAGAAAGAGAAGCATAGATTACAGGAAAACTGGGGAAACTCAGGCAGGATTTTAATGGCCAGGAGTCTACTTGCAGTCATAGTATCATCAAACAGAATTCCATTTATAAAGGATGGTCAGGCCTTATACAGAGACAAACTCCATTCTCTGCTCAGCACATGGTGTAAAAGAATCAAAAAAGGCAAAAATATTATGAGTAAGGCATGAGTAAGAAATTTCTGACGCTGCTGACTTCATCAATGTGCTCATTAGCACCTTTTCAATTATTAATTGCTCTGGCTGCCACCATTATTGCTGATCCATATTAATCCTCCAAGGAAGACAAGATGTCAACACTGAGTCATGATGACCTTGCCTTTCCATATGCTACTGCTGGCCAGGAATTTTCCAGTGAAACAGCTGTTCACTGCAAAGTGTGGATTTTCAAAAACTATTTGTTTCTGTTGGAAAAAACCACATTTCATTGATTTCTGTTGGGAAAGTGGTTTTTATTCTGACAAGGCCTTTCTACAGCTGATATTTATGAAGAGGGTTTTTCTTGAGGATGTTAGATAAATAGGCTCTCTTTCTGCCTGGCAATTCATACAAAGTGAATGAGACTGAGGAACACCTAACACAGGCTGCGTTCTAGGCTGACACACCTTCAAGACCTATTTTGCCTACACAGGCCTCACACAATGTAGCAGATGAAAAAAATACTCCCAAACCTTAACAAAACAATAGGGAAGTGACATCAGCCTTTTTTATTTTTCTCATGAGTGTTTCAGACATTTTGTAAGAGTCACAGCTGTGTGAGAAGGAAACATCAGAGATTAACCTTCAGACAAATACTGAATTAAATCTATTGTATTCTGAAAGAGACAGATTATTCTTTTTTAAATATACTTTTAAATAATTTAAATTATTTTTAATGGATTTTAAAATACAGCTGTGTCATTTGGTTCAATATCTTCTTCCCAAAGTCTAACCAAGCTCCAGTAAACCTAGGAACAATACATAGTTCTGTGTGCATTGAAATGCTTTATAGTATTTTAGTATAATTATAGGATTTCTGCCTCTCNTAAATCTATTGTATTCTGAAAGAGACAGATTATTCTTTTTTAAATATACTTTTAAATAATTTAAATTATTTTTAATGGATTTTAAAATACAGCTGTGTCATTTGGTTCAATATCTTCTTCCCAAAGTCTAACCAAGCTCCAGTAAACCTAGGAACAATACATAGTTCTGTGTGCATTGAAATGCTTTATAGTATTTTAGTATAATTATAGGATTTCTGCCTCTCCTTTTCTTTTTCCTTACTCCTGCATGACCTGATGCTCTTTCTGCATATTCAGCTGGGTAGTGGTTCTGAGCAACAAAGAATTATGTGATTAATGGTTATATTGAAATGAGCACATTCATCCAGTTGGGAAAGTCTGCTGGAAGCCAACGCATCCAAGAAGATATTAACTCAGGCTTTGTTATCATCAGAGTTTTTATTCATCTTTGCATGTGAGATGAGCAGTGGTCTTTAGAAGGTTCCAGAGGAACCAGAGGGTTTTTCTTTTCAGTGTGAGAAACAAAGATCAAGAACAGCAAGTAAATGGTCAGTGTGCAAGTTACAAGGCCAGAGCAGAATGGGGCAAAAAATCACTGGAAAAGATAAATGGGATAGTAGATTCATGAAACAGGAAAAAGATAGAAGAAAAACCAGAACAGAAAATGAATGAAGATAAAAAGAGAAGGCTGAAAACTGGTTTTATAGACTGAAAGATGTAAGACATCATAATTTTTATTAGTTATTATTACTTAATTATTATTACAATTACTATGATTGATATCCTTTCCTTTTCTTTAGCAATAATAGTACTAACAGAAATGTGAGGAGTTAGGACAAAAATCCCATAAAAATTGCGAAAGGCTCTTAAAGAGCAACAGAAGGGTGCATAGGTGTTAATTGGTTTGGTTGTTGGGTAAAATTTCTCCCACTTTCTACTCAAAAATTAGTGAAAAGTCAGTATTTGTGCAGTGACCTGGAAGCAGGGGTTGTCTTGAATGAAATAGAACTAGATCTGATCAAATGAATGTGAGAATTCTTCAAAAGAAGTTACCTCTTTTTGCTCAGAGAGGGAAGCCTCTCAAAGTGATAATTTTTCTGGATGCCAGAAATGTTTCATTTCCATTCCCAAGTCAGTAGCAGAGATGCTTAGGAGAGGATGCTCCCATGCCAGAACTCTCCCTTTGCTCTCCAGAGTAGCGTGGTTCTAAGGGAAGGGGTGTTCATGGCCTGACAAATCTCCCAACCCAAAGCCACAGAGATGTCTGAAGGTTGGTCTGGAGTAGATTGCATCCCAGGCACATCAAGAGACAGTGAAATGACTGAGCTCAAGGCAAAAACTTGCATTTTGCATTTTTTGGAAGAGGAGAAGATGAGTTGTCCTCATTTTTAATTTAGATCTTTCTTAGAATGTCCATTTAATATAATTTTATTTAAGCAGCTCCTAAATCCCTTAAATAAATAAATTTTGAATTAAATAGACAATGACAGGAACAAGAGTGGTGGGAAGGAAACATGCTACCTACTTCTTTTCAGAGGAGCATCCTTTTTCATGGGAAGGAAAAAGCAGTCAGAATCCCTCTAAGAATGCTATTGATCTCATAGCATCTTAGGAAATATTAAAAAAATGCAGTAGAACTGTGTAAGAAAAAATATGGAGCAGCTGAAATAAAATGAGTACTTAGTCCTTAAAATCAGAATATCATCCAATTGATCATGTCCTTCCTTTCAACTCTCACAGGACCCTGCTTTTGCTGTTCACTTATGTTTTTTTCAATTCTCTTCTCTTCCCAATCAATGCAATTTATTAAAGCTGCATTGCCCGATGTGGCACAACTATGTTTTCCAAACATTAAGTGCAAGGAAATTCCCTGGACTTCCAGGTTTTGTTTATGTTCCTTTTCCCACAGCTTTATATCCACACAGGTAAGCACTTGCAATGCTGAAATTCACAATGGAAGTGGCCTGCACAGATGATCCTTCCTTATAAGAGAAAACTTAGCCAGGTGAGTCCATTCAGTAATAATTCTCTGGAGAAGCACCAAATAACCCTAAGCAATAAAGAATTTCTCCTTTACCTATTTTCACTCTCATGTTTTCTAAAGGGAAGAAGGAGGGAAAGAAAAGTGTGCTTTTCCCTTATTCATGTGAGTTTCAGTTCATGCTAAGTGAGCAGAGATGGTGTGCAGGTAGAGTGGATTTTTAGCAGTCAAGCAATTTGTCTGGGTAAGGTTTTTCCTGCTTAGTTCCATTTAGCACCATTATTTTTGGATGAGACACGTTGAAGAGAGAAGAAATGGGCTGTGTGAAAATATGCAATGCCATGCCTAAATGCAATTTCCATGTGAATTATTTAAAATCTTCACTTCCAGGATGTCAAACATTAGGGAACAAATGCAGACAATCCTAGTTTCTTCTCTGAAGGAGATTGTAAGTACAAGCTCATACTTTTTGGAAGGTCAGATGATGCATTAAAATCCTGTAATTCCAACTTTGAGTAGGCAGTCCTTGCAGTAGTTGCAGAGATCATTCTGTGCTTGTTCCCTTTTAGGTTGTTGTTTCTATATCCACTCTTGAAAAGGAAAAAGTTATATGCAATACCTTGATCTGTTTATTTATAAATTGCCAGATCTTTGGCTGGAAGCATCCCAAGCACAAGGGAAACAAACAAACAAGCAAAAAAACAAACAAACAAACCCCCCCCCCCCCCCCAAAAAAAAAAAAAACTACCACCACCACCACCAAAAAGCCTTAATATGGAATGCTATCACTTAATTGAGTTTATTTATCCTAGAATTTCTTTGCTGGTTTATTTTCTTTCCTGATTAAAAAGAAAACATTCCATTATTAACAATGTACTTGTCTTTCATAGTTGAAATTAATCTTCAAAGAGTGGAAGTTCTTACTAAAAATTATTTAATAATTTTGATGTTAAAAGAAAAAGGATGCCAGTTTTGCATTTAGCTCGCATCCTCACTGTGTTTGTTTACATTTTCAGGAGAATTTGGAGCACAGAGAAGGTGCCAAACTGACAGTGCTGGAAGCCAAGGCCATTTCTTTCTTCTTTGATACTGCCACACTGGTGAGGGGACTGGGAGTGCCTGGGAGGTTGGGAGAAGACACAGCCAGGACAGGTGACCCCAGCTGAGCAAAGGGGTATTCCAGACCATCTGACATCGTACTCAGTTATATAAAAGGGGAGGGGAAGAAGGAGGAAGGGGGTGATGTTTGGAGTGATGGTGTTTGTCATCCCAAGCCACCTGATGGGACTCTACTGGAGCTGGCTGAACACCTGCCTACCCATGGGAAGCAGTGAATTAATTCTTTGTTTTGCTTTGCTTCTGTGTGTGGCTTTTTCTTTCTCCATTAAACTTTCTTCATCTTAACCCCCAAGTTCTCTGATTTTTACCCTTATTCTCTCCCCAGTCCTGCTGGTGGGACAGTGAATGAGCGGCTGTGTGGAGCTTGGCTGCTGGCTGGGCTTAAACCACAACAACTGTCAACAGCAGCAACGTGCTGGGCTTGAAACTATCCCTGCATGTGGTGAGGAAGAGAACTATCTTCCATCAGGGGGTTGCTATGTAATCTAGCATTTCTGTAGTGCATATCAATTTAAAGGTCCTCTTGCAAAATCTCTGACAACAGTCCCAAGGGGGCATACTGGGGAGGAGGGAAAGAAACTAATGATCCATCCTGAGACTGAATGAGGCTACTGGAGATGTGACAAGGGGCTTCTGAAGTGAGAAGGCATTCAGAGCCACTAATTTTTGCCATGCCTTGGCATTATGTATAGAGGATGCTCCTCAGCAGGGCAAATGAATCTGTGCTGAGTTCCCTGTTGCAGTGGCAAAATTGCATCCTGCACCCTTGGTCAGCAGGAGTTCACAGCACCCCTCTGCTTTTCCCTGGGACCTGCTGGGGGAACACCTGATGAACAGATAAGAAAATGGTGAAATTTTGCTTTCTCCCCAGCAGTTCAGTTTTCAGAAGGACAAAATTGTCAAAACCAATGGTGTTGTTTCTGCTTGTGTACAAAAATTGAGTGTGGGGTATTGGTAGGTGAGAGTGAAAAAAATTAAATGCTCGATCTGCAGTTTGAGGAGAGGAGCATGCTGAGGGGCACAGAGGGACATCACATCACATGTGTATATCTCACTGGATTATTTGGCACTGTTTGTATTGGTTTCACACAGCAAGGTCTTGGTGTGAACTGACCAGAATCCCCATTCCCCATCTCCCTGCACTGCTGGAGGAGAGAAGGAATCAGGAGTGAAGTTAAGCCAGGGAAGAAGGAGGGAAAGGTAATTTATGGTTTGTTTTTTATTTATCATTATCCTACTTTGAGCTGATTTGCAGTAAATTCAATCAATTTCCCCAAGCCAAGTCTGTTTTTCCTGTGACAGGTGAGTGGTCTCTCCCTCTCCTTATCTCCAGCCAGGAGCCTTTGGTTGTCCAGCTGGGGAGACGAGGGATAGAGCAGCTTTGGAGGGCACATGGCATCCAGCCAAGGCCAATCTACCACACTGTTACAACATTTCTACAAAGAAAAAGCTGCTTCATGTCTTAGAAATAGTCCTTTTTTTATTGTTTCTTTTAAGGGTAGCATACTATGTATGGAATCTATGTTGGCATTTGCTGTAATCCTTGCTGCATTAAAAGTTGTCTGGCCTAGTTGCACATCTGCAGTTTGTGATGTGAAAGTGACAGGATGTCACCAGTGCAACCCATGTAATCTGTCTCAGACACTTGTTCCAATGGCAAATTTCTGATATAAATCTATGGCAGTGAGTGCAAACAAATTCAGGACAGCTAAGGTGACAAACACTGTGGTTCAGCAGCTCATCAAACTATTTTCAGGTATCCTGTGAAGGCTTTTTTAGTGAATTTTTTTTCCAATCTTCCGAACTATTTCACTGAATAATTAGATTGCAGGGCTTGGCAGGGTGTGTCTTTTTTTTTGTGGGATAGCTTTGTAGATGGCTAAAATGAAGTGATACAAATTACCTTCTCGTTTGTCTTACCTAGCTGTTTAATCCAATTTTTAAAAGCTTGACAGAGCTCAAAAACTGTCTGGTCAGGACACCAGAACATAAATTGTTTGGGACAACCCTTCAGAAGACAATCTAAAACATCACTACTACTGAGTTTCCATGAAAATGGAATGTAAACTGCCATACTGTCACAATACTGTCTTTATTACTCTCTGCTTTTAGTATCTTGGGGCTGTGCCTATGGATGCTACATATAAAAATACAATAGAGAAAATGAAAATAAAAATAGGAATAGAAGATTTGCTGTTCACTTTAGCTGAGTATTTAAATGTCTGGTTTTCAGAAATTATTTCATAGGAGAAAAAATGCATCTTGACATTTCAGGAACAGATGAGAATATTGCAGCAGCATAGGGGACAGAGAAAGCCTTAGAGGCAAGGTTTTTTTAACAACTAACATAACCTGGCAAGTAAGCAGATACGAAAGGCAAAAAGTGTGATGATACGGGCTACTCAGAAATTAGTAAACTTAGGCTCTAAAAGCCTTTTTATGAAATATATGTGGAACCAGTTACCCATGGACCTGAATTCTGAAAATCTCCTTTTCTCTTCTATTATCCCTTTTTGGCAGGTGAACTCTTACCTTTCTCCCACTGCTGCCTGCTCTCTTCATTTATCACATCCCTCAGCTTACACAGGGCAAGTTACTGAGCCCATGCACACCAGTGAATCTGCAGATAACTCCAGTGTTGCCAACAGAATTACCTTGTATTTCCTCCAGGGGAAAGAAAAAAGAAAAATAAGATAATTTGTCCTGAATAAATAGGTGTTTTGTCTTTGACTCAGCCAGGTGTCACAGCACTCTCTCAGGTCCCTTGTATTTGTTTTCCAAGAGCTGAACTTCACCTGCAAAACTGGGATCTGAATCCATACGTCCTCTCTTGTTTGTTACATTCCAGACCACCAGCATCATGCAGCACTGTCTAGACCCCCTTTTTTCTGGGCTAAGTACCCAGTTCTAATGTGGTATCATCCTACAAAGCACCCCAAGTTTATTATTTATTTCTTTGTACCAAGATAATGTTAAGCTACAGACCTTCAATAGCAGGAAAACTAAGGGTTTTTTCTGTCCTTTCTTCATGGAATTTTCTTCCTTTTCTATTTCTGTACTCAGCAGAGTACAAAAACATGAGACACACATTTGCCTGAATACATCTCAGAGGGCATTGCAGCAGCTCCGGTGGTAAACACAGCCTCTGTTTTCATATTGACAAAATAAAATAGGCCAACACTCTCTCAGAAGCTGCATAATCTGCAAAAGCTGCTGACTGTGGGTAGCAGATGCTTGTGATTATCCTGGATACAAAGGGAATAGGACCAAGGAGGTCAAGCCAGAAGTAAATAGGGGCCATAGAATCCAGGTATGAAAATGTAACATTAAAGATGACAAAACTGTGCCAATGCAGATGCATGACTGACCAGTGGAAGGACCTGGTGAGGAAATTTGTAACACCAGCTTCATTTTTACAAACAGGAAAAAAATCTCAAAAAGCTACAGTAACACTCAGAGAGTGACCCAGGGAGGTATTGTATAGTACAGGGGAAAGCACCTGGTCTCTGTATTCCTTTCTTCTACTCTCTCTGGGTTCTTTTGTAGCACTCTATGGGTCAGAGCCATAGTGTCCTAGCAGGATAGACTGCAGGACAAGTAGCCGTGCTTTTTCCAGGGTCCATGAGCTCTGCTGAGGACAGGGGGAAAGATTCCCCTGGCTGTATCTTACGCCTTGTTTTCACAAATGCATCCTGAAAAAACATGAGTGCTTTGACTGCTAAAGTGCTTTTCCTTTGAACCTGACCCAGATCTTTCTAAACCATCTCAGCTACAGAGCGAAGTGGAATGTGGCAAAATCCCACTGCTTGCCCGGGCACACAGCGCGCCTCCCGCTGCAGGCGGCCCAGGGGAGCAGAGGTGGGCTCTGTGCCGCATGGGCTGCACAAGCACTGGCAGGCAAGGTGGGCATCTCTCTTGTCCCGCTGCTGGCAGCGTGCTCCTGTGGTTTTACTATGGCAGACTGTGACAGGCATCTTCAAAGAAATGCTGCATTCTTTAATATTTAAACTTGCATTACTCTGAGGCGGGATTGCGCTGTGTATGGTGTTGTCAAGAAAAGCCAGTGATACACTTTGGCTCAAGGTTTCACTGCGGTGTACTGGTTGAAGACCAAAGGTTATTTATCTTTGTGCTCCAATGTATTGTCAGTACAGCATTTCAGAAACACAAGAAACAATAAAATAGGTGGGTTGGAAGCTGCCAGTGACCTTTCCCAAGGACTGACCTCCCCAGAAGTGTGTGGCAAGGATCCAGTACTGAAAGATGTGTTTCAAAGAGACAGCCAGCTGAAATCCTAGCCTGGTATAAGTACATGGGAGTTCTGATCAGCAGATTTCCACCTGGTTTGTGTAATAGGAAGGCTGAGCTAACATTTCAAACATTGGGTTTCAAACATGGTAGCCAAGCAGTGAGCAAAGTCTAATAATAAAAGCAGGACCTTGAGAACAGCAGAGTCAAGGTCTGTGTCTACTCTTACTCCAGGCTGGTTGGACACCCTTGGCAAAAACTTGGCATCAAGACATTCCAAGGCTGCACCAGAGAAAAGTAAATGGAAAGATGGAGCTTGCAGGAGACAGCTGTTCAAGGACAGAGACAGGGCCATGGCATTAGTGTGAGACCAGGCAATGGGTGGGGGAAAGATGGCTTTGGGGGAAAGACAATCAAGCACACTACTGTTCAAAGAGAAAATGACAGGTACTGACAGGTGGGACGAGGGGAGGCATATTTTCTCCCCCAATATAGCAAAATCAGTGCTCATTAATGGCTGCAGAACATTGCTGAATATGCAGGGCCCCACCCAGGCTGCTAACAAAAATGTGAACAAACGGATAGGGTTATCCTATTATTATTTTGCAGCATTCCCAGGAGGAAGATCAAAGGAAGGATACCTGCTCGAAGGTAGATATAAGGTAATTTTCCTTCTTAAATTGGAAGAATGACTTTTTTCTTTTTTGCTCTAAGAACTGTTCAGTAGAAATAATTCCCATGTAATTGTCTAGAGGGCAAGGCTGGAACTGCTCAAGTGAAATCCTAAATTTTCAGAAAACCACAGCAAAATAGTATTCTTCATTTGGTCACAAGTGGGTGAAAGGAAAGAAATAGTACAGGTCTGTCTTAACCAAGCACCAGAGAATCAAGAGATGCTTGTTGAAAGAGATTTTCCTAGTGGTTAATATGGTCTCAGAATGGGGAGGGGGGTGGAAAGCCAAAGAAAAAAATATTTAAAGAGACTGAATTAAAATGTAGCTCTCTCCATTTCCTTCACTGTTATGAATTTTGAAAAGATGTTTCATCTTTTGAACATGACTAAGTTACAGACAGGATGACAGATGGGGTTTGGGCTGAGAACAAGGTTCTGCTGACATCAGACTGCAGGGATGTTGCCAGTTTAGGGATTTAGAAATTATACCGTTCAAATGTCATTTATTGATTCGTTTGCATAAAATCATAGGTTGATAAGATCCATTTTCCCCCCATTTTTGAATGATACGTGTGATATCCTGGTCAATGCTGAGAAGTGTTTAAGCAAGTGAAATTACCCAAACCTTGCTGCAGTGATGCAGGAGCTCTGCTTCTCTTTCTGTGGTCACTCCACATGTCCTTACTGCCGAGCTCCAGCCCAATCTCCTGGCTCCTTGCCATGCCAGCATCCTCTTTTCCACCAGGAAGTTATCACTGTCCTGGGCCATGTAGTGAACATGCGGGCTTCTCTTAACACATCAGACTCAATGTGTAGCACACTAAGTTCATGAGAGGCCACGGCACAGGGAAGAAGTGCTGTTGCTGAGTGGCTTTGAGGAGTCTGGCCACCTGCAGCTGATCCCAGATCGCATGGGCAGGCAGATTGGCACATGAGGCTGTGGGCTGGGAGGTGAAACTCAAGGACAGCACACACTTCTGCTTGCAAGGGACTGTGAGTCAAGAAACAGCTGTGGGTGACCAAGAGTGGAGAGCTCGGTCTTCCCCACCCCAGCCTTAGTCCTATTTTTGGAAAGGTGCTGTGCTTACAAGGTCACGGGGTCATGCTGTCCTACTGCTCCCAGCAGCAGCAGCAGCATGTTCCTGCCCCTTTTCCTGGTAGTTTTTTCTTTCTCATAACAGGGCCTGGGAATGACCTTGTCTTGCAATTCATTCGAATGCTCCCACTGCTGTAATATCTGGTTTTCACAAAGACCTGTCAAGGTATTATTCCTGGGAGGTCAGGAGCATCTCATTGCCAGTGGAGCAAGGCAGGAGAAGAGGCACATCTGCGACATGGAGCACACTGTGGCCCAGCAAGTGCTGAGCTCCCGTTGACCCTGTTCCAGAACTGGGACCTTCTCAGCTGTGCCTGGCATGGTGCTGAGTGGGCTGCTGGCACAGCCACTTCCCTGGGAGGCTCCCAGGCGTGAGACTGCATGTGGTGACAAGATGCCACATCTGCGCCTTGCTCCACTGCTCGGATGTGCCCAGTAATGTCACAAAGTACTATTTTAGGATATCAATTCAGCACCATTTTCAGACGTATAGATATTCCAAATGGAAAAGGCCCGTTAGCTCTTTTGACCACCCTTCTTTCCTAGAAAGGATGATGGGAGCCAGCGATACCTGAATTTGCATCAGTCTTTCCAGGTGTTCTCTTTGCAGAAGAGTAGGCACATTGGCTGCAGATTGTTCCTTACTTGCAGCTTCTGAATCAGACACACCACTACTAGCAGTGCTCAGGGGGAAGCAGGGAGCATCTGGGTGCAGCTTACCAAAGGACAGGGCACATCTGTGGGCAGTAGTATTTATTCCTCCTAATCTGCTTCATAATATTCACAGAAGAGAGTAAGAAAAGAGAATGGCCTAATGTGTGGCAACGTCACGCTTCTCCTGCATGCACTCACCCCTCCTGGTGCCTGAGAGACAAGTCAGATTTCCCTGTGTTGGGACCCGATATATTAGGCTTAATTCCTGATTTTGTCAGTCAAGGAAAATATCTGGAACTATTAATTCCATCTCTGGAATGTGAGGAGGAAGCAACTATCTTGCCTTTACATGCTTAAATATCATTGCCTCCTGGGGATTGGCAGAGCCTGTTTGATGGTTCTTAATTGGGTTCTTAATTGCTTTTAGGAAGTACACAGGTACTGCTCACGTTGCCCGAACCAAGCACTTGCTTTGTTATGCAAAGACTCAGATTAGAGGAGAGAGAAACAAGAACCTGCTTGTGAGCTCCTTTATACCCCTTTGCATCAGGAGTAATCTCATCTGAGACTGCAAGGGTTAACCTGGCACAGAGCTGCTGGGAAGAAGAGAAACAGGCCCCAGTAGCATGCCAATTTTTTTCTTTCTAGCAGCTAATTTCTCTTTTGGATTCTTCTGTTTTCCTACTGCAAGAAATTCCTGGGTCCTGACAGAAGTCACAGGGAAAATCACTAAAAGTACAGCCTCCTGTCCCCTCCACAAAGGAGCCAAAACTCACATAATGCTGGTGGGCTGGGAAGATTTATAAAATAACTTAATGTGGTGCTGCTGTTTGTTAAACACTGAGGGCAGAATACATAAACTAGGAAGCAGCGAGCCTGCGCTCCTTGCTGGACCTATAGGATGATGGATGAGTGTTTGTTCTCAGTGCACTCAGCACTTCCCACCTCCCGTGCTAATTCAGCATTTCTGTGGGGCTGCCTTTGCTTTTGTGAGCAGCTGACGAGGAGCACTGGTAGTGCCTGGCTCTGCGGGGTAGGTGTGGCATTGCAGGGGACACCCCAGACAGAAATCTGACAGTACCACACTGATCCTGACAATTAATATGCTTGGACAAAGCAGCAATTGCAGCAAAACCAGAGAAATCGATGCTGTTATCCTGCCCAGCAGCAGCTCTAAATGGATTAGGAGAGTACCAGAAGCTGACTAAAACCTTGATTTTTTTTTCAAATAATAAATCCCTTTTCTTTACTGTCATATTCCTTTAAATTGGTGTTTGATTTTTTCCAGACAACTGAACAAACACAATAGCAGATGGAATCCCTATTTTTTTTCTCCTGGCATGTTCACAGTTGGAATGTGCAAAGCCTTAATCTACATTTATAAGAATATTAGGAAATATATTTACATTCAGTGTTGCTATGGAGGCCGAATGGTAAATAATTATGATCTCAATAGACTGAGATGGTTGGCAAGATATTAGTAATTGGTACTACAATACTTTTTGTGTCATACTGCAATGCTGAAAGATCTCTATAGGAAAATACCTGTTTGATGCATTAATACATACATAAAATACATAATTTTACTGGTATAATCCTACGTAGTACTGAGGTTGCATGCCACTGCAGTGGATTGGATATGAAGAGCCATCTTGTTCCTGGCTGGAATCTGCCCCACCTGCCTTTAAGGACAACCCCTACATCATCCAGACTCCTTCGTCAGAGCCTGCCACCCCGGCTTGCTCCCAAGTTGAAAAGGAGCAGGTATTTTAGGAGCTGCAATGTGTCTGATCTATTTTAGACAGCTACTCTGGGATAAGGCATATCGTGTCCTGGAAGTGCCTATTTCACTGCTAGACATCTACATCTGCTCCGATGGCTCCCACCCTGCCTGCCATCAGCAGGCTCAGCTGAGCCCAGGCAGCCCAGATGACTGTGGGAAAGTTTTGCTAACCAGACAGATTCCTCTCTGTATATTAGTATTTTATTTACCTTTCGGGAGGGTGTTATTTACTTACATTTTTTTTGTTCAGAATCTCCAAATAGTTTGAGGGGCGAACTCTGCATTTGAATTTTGAACTGCAGGTATGAATTCAAGTACTTGCATGTTTAAGAATAAGTATTTTTGCTGGAAGCTTCTTTCAAAGAATTTCTTGAAAAAAAGTAACCGGGATTATAATTACTCTAGAGTTCATGCACTTGCTTTTAGAAAACTGGATTTCTTCTTCAGAAAATATATGAAAATTAGGGATTTCTAGCCCTGATCTAACTTAAGTAAGCTGGCTCTGAGTGTTTGTGAGAATCCCAGCTGCAGATTTTGGATCCATTTTGACTGACACATTCTTAATTTCAGTATGGCAACAACTGAGAAAAAACAACATCCGCTCTTGTGGTTTTACACCAGCAGCAGGAAATTCAGTTGCTGTTTCTTTCATGCCCCGTAAGTGATTGAAAGCCTGTTTTGAAAAGCAGCACGATGCCTGTGTACATTCCTGGACTGGTGTTACCTGTCTGTGCACAGAATGACAGAATCCTGGAATTATCAAATGGTTTGGGTTGAAAAGAACCTTAAAACCCATCTAGTTTCAATCCCCCTGCCATGGGAAGGCAGACCCTAAAACAGCTTACTCAAAGCCCCATCCAACCTGACCTTGAATATTTCCAGAGATGGGAAATTCACGTTCCCACACTTCCCGGAGAGAGTATATTTGGGAACATGGAGTCTGTATATTGAGGACCCGGGCCTGAAGATGTACCAGTGCTTCCAAGAGAAAGCCATAGGCAGTTTTTCTTTGAAAATAGAAGAAAATAATATATATTACAGATTTCCCATTTCTGACTGTGATTGTGTCCTTTCCTTCACTAGAAGAATAGCTCTGTCCCCTAGCAGACAGCCATTATGCATTACATCTAAACCTTGCCATTTTTTTTGAGGCTTCAACATTTTTTTTTTTCACTCTGTAATGTTGTTTGAAGTGTTTTGAGGTGGCTGAGGCATCCACAGCAATCTCCAGGCAGTGCAGACCTATCCTGTATTCATGCAGGTGATTCCCACTCACTGAAGAAATCCTGCTCAAGTAAACATCAGCAACAGCACAAGCACAGAACTGTATAACCAGACTGAAGACCCTGGAAAATTTTGCCATCAAAAGAAAGACAGCTCTCTAGAGCTCTCCTTTTCATATTCATGAAAGATGGCAGAACTGCAGAGGAGTGAAAGTAAACACCATGCATAATTTAACAAGTATTGGCTGAGAAAGTATTTTTAAGATTACCTGCAGAAAACCCAGAAAAATGAGACTAATTCATGTTGTGTGATGTGGGAAACGAGAGAGCCCTCATGCAGTTTGCCATGCTGCCTGCCTGATGGTACTGCTGAGGGAGGGTACAGCTGATGGCGCTGCTCTGGTGCAGCTGCACCTGTCTCTGGTAGAGATATTCCTAGAGTGGTGGTGGTGGTGGTCCCAGTGCCGTGCTCGGGCTCACGAGCACACCTGCAGCCCCATTTCCACTGGCAGGCAGTGCATCTGCTTCCTGCCTGTCCTGAGAGCCCAGCCATGTGGTTAGGAGAACTGGATTTTGGCTGGGTTTCCCTGGCATCTGTCTCGGTGTTATTTCCATCTAGCTGTTCCTTGCCATGGCAGAGCAAATGTTGCTACTTTTTGACAGTTTGGGATTTGGGGTGGAGAATGGATGGAAAAGAGTGGAAGTCCTGTTTGGATGCCATGTCTAACTACATACACCTGCTTTGAAATAAAATGGAAAAATACTGAAGACAGAGTATAAAGCAACAGTTATTAGCAAGAGGCAGAAGACTGGCGCGACTGAACTGGCACTGCCTCCTGAGCTGTATCCTCTCTCAAAAGCAGCCTAGAACAGCTGCCTCCAGGAAACCTGGACACTACTATTATTGGGTAAAAATGTCTTTTGTATCCGTATTAAATGAAGGGGGTGTTACGGTCTGAGGAATGAGTAGTTAAATTTATGTCAAAACTCAGGTCTTCTTATTCTTAGCAAATAATCATTTCCAGCGACGTGAATAGAAATAGAAAGCCTTTCTTAAGCGGAGGCAAGGATTCCTGCATTCCAGTCTGGACATACGGTTTGATTTTCTTCCAGTTTCAAGTCAGCAACAATATAGACTCATAGTGAAATAAAGGCCAGAAAGAGCAAGCAATCTAGGCAAAAACAAAGCAAAAAATCTCTGATAATTTAATTTCAGAAACCAAAGATGGGAGGCACTGTTAGGTGTTGCAGAGTGAAGAGAGTCTGTTGTCATTCTGAGCTGGGTTAAAGCAAAGCCTCAGAGCCCTGAGAAGGTGGTTTGTTGTCTTCCTTCTTTCTCTACCATGTAGATATGGCCTTTAAGTAACCTGGGCATGCAGCAGAAAAAATGTCAAGAAATCAAATTGAGTTTATTTTTTGGGGAATACCCATCAAGCTGCAAGAAAGAAAAGGTCACAATCTATTTGACAGGGTTTAAAAATGTTCCCAGATGCTATGGCTGATGCAAAAGCAAAGATTGTGTAATTCTGGGGAAGAAGCAGTGGTCCTAGCGGTGTTTCTCTCTCTGGAGAGAGAAGCCAATTAGAAAAATTAGCTACACTTTAAAAATTCTTCTAAATGCATGAAGTGCAGGCTTTTCTATTTGATTTATTCTGTCGCAGGCACTTCTGTTGGATGAATGGTAATCACAGTGGGATTTGTGGAAATTTAACCTTACAAGACACCTCTTTCAGGACTGGTTGCAGGTAAGCTCTCTAGAGCACCATTTAATCAAATGGTTGTAGCCACAAATTATTTTTCACTGGAAATGAGATTAAATTTAAAAGGCTGAGATGCTGAATCTTGGACACTCCAAAAACAATGAATAAAAGCTCCCCAGCTTCTTGAAAATTGCCTTGAGTTACTCAGATGTAATTAAACATTCGCTTTAATTAGAAAAAAAAAAAACAGAAAGAAATAGTTTCACTTTCACAAAAATCTATTTTTAAAAATTCAAACAGCCTGATTCTCCTTAGCATTTTTGTCTGTGCTGAATGAAATGTTGCAGGTCCAAGTTCAGCATCGCTCCCCTCCCTGTTTCAGGGCTGTGTGGGCACTGGGTGCAGCAGAGAACAACATGCTTCTGCAGGGTCTTCCAGGCAGGCACTTGGGAGCCCTTTCAAATACCACTCAGTATCTGGAGATGAGATCATTAGGTATTAATAGCCACGTTGGTTTGTGGATGACACAGAGAGCCCAATTGCATGTCAGGCCTCCTCCTTGTGCACCAGAGGGATGCAATGCCCAAGGAAGGCATCTCTGTGTGTCTGCACAGCTATCAACGGCATCTGCTTCTGCTCCAGCCTGGGCCACGCTCCTTTCAAAGGGATGCTGGGCAGAGCCAAATGTCTGAGCCGTGGGAGCTGAGAATAGCTCCACGGGGATGTGTGAGTGTGCATGGGGGAAGGTGGAGGCACCCCCAGCACCTTACGGGGAGGAGGGCAGGACAGGGGCCAAAGCTGGCATGAGAGGAATTGCCCAGCAGCTGAGTCCAAGTCCAGATGCAAAGAACCACCACAGCCAGGTGATTCACAGCCCTGCTTGACTTCATAAGAAACACAGCTGATTTTTAAAAANNNAGGGTTTGTCAATAAACCCAGCACAGGCTCGTGCTTTAAGTTCCCATACCTGCCCAGGTTCCCTCCCTGCCCTTGAGAGGGAGTCAGGGCCCTCCCTCCTGCTGCTCCCTCTCCATGCAATGAAAGTTACCAGTTTCCTTGTGTCACAGGTGTGCGGTCAGGCGGAGGGCACAGAAAGCCAGTTTGCTAGTAAAAATGCAGGCAACTATCTGCTCTCAAATCCAAAAAGCAAAGAGCTATTTTTCCAGAAAGCCTTTGGCTGCAGAGAAAACAGCCCTGCTGCAGGGCCCTGCATGGGAGGTGCAAGTGATTTTCTGCATACAAAGAGCAGAGTTCCCCTGGGAAAAGACTTTTACTGTAATTCCCACCTCATGCATGCTTTTATTTCAGCCTCTGTTCACTGTTAATTATTTTTTCAGACTCTACCAATTCTCCTGTCTTTTTTCCCTAGGCAATTGCTTCAAGGTACTTCAGCGTTAGTGGGCCATGTGTTTATTTTTAGCTCTGCATCTTTATAGTGTAGAAGAACCTGGTGAATGGCAAAATAAGTACCTCTAGCCATCATGAACAAATGCTGCCTCCAGTGCCTTTCCAGACATTATTTCATCACTTTTTCCAATGAAGTGACAGTAAATACATGGTGACCTGCTGCACAAGATGCAACATGTGCATCTCTGTGCACCTGCAGGCACAGACAGCCTGGAAGGGCAAAAATGCTTCCAGCAAACTGTGGGACACCAGCTTCACCTCTCTGCACAGAAACAGCAGACAATTGAGGAACACTCCAAAAGGACACAATTCCCCAGTACAAATTGCAGACCACCTCTTCCACCCCAACTGGAAAGACTTCCTAGAAGGCAGGTCAGTGCTGAAGCAGCCCAGAAAACATGAAACTCTGCTGAAGGTCTAATGGTGGTGAGGAGGGTTGGGACAAAATGCTCACGCAGGCACAGGGACAGCCCAGAATGAGCCCCTAGGCTTCTGAGTAGAATTTGCCAAACAAGTTCCTGGCTCAGGCTTGCTGTGTCTGAAGCAGCTGTGTGCCAGCACTGCAGGTGGTGCAGAGCCCTCAGCACTGTGGAGAGACCTAGAAATAGAACTCAAACATGACAGCCCTAGATGATATGCACACACACCCTCCAAGCCGTGAGAATTATCAAAACAGGGAGGGATCAACCTGAAATCAAAAGGTATCCTCAATATCTTCTGGTGCTACAGAGGGGGGTTGAGTGCCAGAATGATTGTTGTTGGGGCAGAAAGAAAATCCATGAGCTGTGGAAGTGGGTAAAACTCACTTTGTGTTGGAGTGACTACACAGGATGGTATAGGGCATCAAGGTGCAAGTCATCAGAGGGCCTGCAGATGGTTCTAGGGCATGATTCCTCTCCCCACAAAAGAGATGTCAGCATTTAGTCAGGGGAACTGTACCCATTTCTCCCTCACAAGACTGCAAAGGTGCTTCCCTTTGTTACCTTAAGGGAGCACTGCCAGAATGGTTCAGTCACCGGTGATTCCTGGGGGAAAAAAAAAAAAAAAAAAAAAAAAAAAAAAAAAAAAAAAAAAAAAAAAAGGNAAAAAAAAAAAAAGGCCTAAAAAATATGTCATTAACCACTGCCCCACAGATAGACAGATCTGTTGGGCTACAACGTCAGAAATATAATTCTGCCTGATGGGACACAATCTTGAAAAATAACTGTCACAATGTTTAGCGCTATAAGGCCAAGGAAGTTCCTTTCAGACCCAGTTATGGCTTTATGGGAAAACTCTGTCTGCTACATAGGAATTTTTTCAAAGACATCAATGTTCATTCAAAAGAGCTACAGGAAAAGCTGTTTAAAAGGTCAAATCAGAATTTTCTGACTAAGTTTAATTTAATTCCTTTATTTTCTTTAAGTAATTAAGAAGTGTAGGGAAAGAACCAGATATATTTTATAGGGGTCCTAAGTGAACAAAATTACTGATACATTCCTAGGACTTACTGTGTGTGCACAAGAGCCCAGGGAGGTAGAACAGGCCTTCCTGGGCACCATCTGGACAAACCACACATACGTTCTGGGAAAAGGATACAGGGTTTTACCTCTCCTTCTCACAGGCTGCTGTTTGGCCTTGGGATTTTTAACGCATTTTGATTCTTCTTGAGGGTCATTTGAGAAGAAGCAAGCACATAAGGGTACCTGGAGTGGCGGGTCTGACTCAGCAGTGGCTTGATCGCTGAGGCACCCAGGAGGGAGAGGCACCTTCATCACTGCACCTTTCCCTGGTGTTGCAAGGGAACAGAGCTCCTTGCTCCCCCATCCGCCCTCGCTGCTCCACCACCTTGACTCCACTCCACTGCTGCGTTGCAAAACAACCCCTGAGAGGTTGTGCAATGGACTTAGGAGATTGCTTGTCCACCAGAAACTCAAAAAGCTCCACACAGCCAATATACATCAACACTAGTTTTATCTCCTTGAAAGCACATGTGTGGGAGGGGCTCACCAGCTGCACAGTTTCCCTTACAACTGTTTAACACATGACTTTTTGACTGGCACTGTGGCATCATCTTTTATTGGTTGTGTCTGCCATGGTCCATGATTGAATATTCCATCCTGGGAGAAGCATGCAATCCTGGAGCATAATGGTATGCCGTCAGGTTTTCCAAAGACTTGTACCCACTCATACCAGAAAAATTAAGGACTTGTATGGCTTAATTAACTGGAACAGGGCTTATTCCTGCAGTGTTTTGGTTGATCTGTTCAATGCTGGACATGACTTTTCACCAGGGGAACACTCTTCTTGGGCTGGCATTTATTGTATATTCTGCATGGTGCCTGTGGTGCTTTCAAAGCTCAAGGCTTTTCCTGACAATTTCCTGGGCTAGTTTTTCATATTGACACCTGAGGTCTGCAATGCAGAAGTAACACTACCACAGTGTTCCCTAAAGGACTTCCAAAACATTTCACTCACCACGTGTGGTCCCCTGCCAATGACTTACCCAGCTGCGGGGAGCAGCATTGCAGCTTTGCAGGGCTGTAGTAGAGCAGCCCACTTTCCTGAAATACACAGCTCCCATGACTGATTTCCCAGCCCTGGCACCTGGCTGATTGCACAATAAAAACCTGTAGATGAAGACTGTGTGCCACATGACCATCTTTGCAGGATGCTGACACAGCAATGTCCTTTGCAAGCAGCAGGAAAAGCAGGAGTCAGGGTAGGTCGTCCTAGGACTGGGCTGTGTTTGCGAGGAGAAATGCCTTCTGACGAGCTCCTCTTTTCAACAGGCAGGTCTGCAAGCTTATCTCTAGGGCTGAAGGCTTTCTTCAAAGCAGGCGTCAGGGAAAAACACCACCTGTACTTTGAATGCTCCTGGCCTCCTCCTGACCTTTCCTCAGCCCCCCCTCCAGGAGTGAAATCTGGATGAAGGCGAGGATTACCTCTCTCCTTTCATATCAGTAATTAAGTGCAAAAGGATAAGGAGAAAAACTCTGGGACTTCATCCAAGAGAGGCCAGGACAGGGGACTGGGAACTTCATGTGGGTAAAAGTGTGGAGGTCAGGAGGTCACCCATCCTGGTGCAGTGCTGGACAAGGATGGCTGAACATGCCCCATTCATCTTTGTTCCTCCAGTTGCAGGATTTTAATAATGCATGATGCAGGAAAGTGCTGCATAAAGCAATTACTCATAAAGTCCATCCAACTCATGTGTGTATGAATTCCAAAATATTAAGTTTGCCCTTAGCCCTTAATAAAGAATAGGTTGAGTCCCATTTGGATCATTGATTTTAAGTGAGAGTTCAATATCAAAATACTTTTGACGTGTTTGCCACCTTTGTAGATTGTAGAAGTTATTTGCTGCTGCTGCATTTTCAGTTTGTCTCCTGACTCTGAGAGCAGAGTTGGCAGGTGTGATCTCAGAGACGGGGGCCTCTCTGGTTAGCTGATGGCTGATGGCTGGCCTCCAGGATGACAAGGTAATGAGATTTGCTTGCAGAAGGTGTCAGGAACCCCTGTGCCACAGCCAGCCCCTCTGGGGAAAGCACAGGAACTGGGCAGGAGAAGGACAGGGATTGATCCACTCCTGTCAGCTCCACCCCATTTCACATTACAGAGGTCAGCACACAGGCTAGGAGGACGTGTATGCAAGCTCGTGATGGGACTTGAAATTGGATGTAAACCTTTTCTCAGTCCAGGGGGAAAATATCTCACTCAATTGGATGACTTTTGACCCCATTCTGGGTCCATACCATGCCACTAGTTTGCGGAACCTTATTAAGTGGGAAGATCTTCTCTGAGGGAAACCAGTACATTCTTTGAAAACTGTTCTGCAAAATTTATATTGTGTTTTATGTATTTTTTTCATTTTTTAACAGGAGAATGCCACACCAGATGTTCTTTCATCTTCTTGCTTTCCTTCCCTGCCGTTGACAGTGATTCAGATCTACTGAGGGCAGAAAAGCTGCACAAGTATTTAGTGGTGAAACATGAAGCTTAGTACTTAAATAAAAACTTGCACAGAGATTAAGCAATTTCATGTAATTATTACAAATCTATACACTTTATTGATAAACATTTCAGCCAAGAAATACATTTTCTAAGTCTATAAGGTATTTCACAGAGTTAATTTCCTAACTTCCTTCATAGTCTTATAATTATCAAAGCTTGATGTGTTTTTAATCTCCATCATGTAATTGCTGACTGGGATCAGGAAGAAATGCGTCTGTATGTCATACAGATATGTTCTACTTTCCTCAGTGCATTCCAGTGTGGGTTTGTTGTTTTGGAGGCAGCTTTTTGTGTGTTCTGTGGCTTCTTAAATAGGTGGCTGCTGAATAAAGAAGAAATGAGACCATTGGCAAGTCCTGGTGTCACAGTTTATGGACTCTTGTGCAATATGGGGATGGGGTGCAATCTCATTGCAGAGGTTTAGAGTAGGTTTCCTTTAGAGGTCACCTCCAATTCAAGCTCTTCTATGATGCCATCCTGGCCTCTGGGTCAGTGCCATCTTGGTCCTTATTCCCAATTCTTGTCTATTTTGCTGGGGATTAGGATAACATGCTGGAAGTTTTTGCAGGGGTGTGTGTTTGTGCCATGAAGTTGCTTCTTGGAGTCAAAAAGAAAGCTCTTGCTGGTGCAAGATTTGGCTGTTGGTGATGAAGTATAATGCTATCTCAGAAACAGGGAAACTGAAGGAAGACATTCACATGTGAGGTGTTGGCCCATCTGTCATTTAGGCCTCAGCCTTCCTGGAGAGAGGAAGAAGGTGTTTATCTCCTTGGAGCCATGTGTCTACATGGCAGAGGGCACACAGTGCTACAGGGACCAGCACCCTGTGTCAGATGGGACTGAGATGAGGATGGGAAAAGGACCACTTTCCAGTTGGGGTTACAAGTTAATAAATCAGACATCAGACAGGGAGATTCATTGCCTGCAATTGCTTGCAGGCCCCTGTGGGTGTGAATTTGTGCAAAAGGAGGAGTGACACTGTGATGGAGGATGCAGTAGAGGCTACGCCAGTCCTGCTGGATGTCCTTTGCATAGGGTAACCATCCCGGGGCACGACATGGAGCTGCAAATCCATGTGTCAGATGCTGGAGCAAATCCTGATGGCCCAAGCTGACATGTAGTCCTGGCCATGCGGGCAGCAGGCTGTTCTGCAGGTATGTGGTGCAGGCGGGGGTCAGGGGGAAATGGTGCTCTGAGGGATCCCTGCAGGGAAACACAAGGGCAAAGCATGAAGGGCCTTTCCCCACCCAAGTGGGGAACAGCCCTGGGTGTAAAATTCCACCCACCTAAAATTCCTTGTTGCCTTTCACATGGAAATGAACATTACTGATATGCTTTGAAGATGCTGTGTCATAATTTCCCCAACCCAAGAAGACAGGCGCTAAAAAGCACTTTGTGATGAATAAATGATGTGACAAAAAGGAACAAGTGTGAGTACGCAAGCGCTTCCCCCCCTCACATGCATGGGCTGAGCTCTTCCCTGCTGCTTCCTCAGCACCTCTTTACTCTTTCTATTTTGTACTCGTACAAATACAAGCACCCTGTAGTCCAGTATACCCTATAGCCTTGCTCTATAATCCTCTGTTATCACCCCATCTTCCAGCACTTGACCACAGTGCACAGCCTGACCCACCTTTGAAAGAACTCATCTGAGCTCTCCCTTTGAGGGGCTGACTCGCAGCACCCCACAGCTGCTCCGTGCCTTTGTGTCCCTCTGCACTGCTATGAAAGCAGGGCATGGCACCCAGTGGGCTCGGCTCCTTTCCACAGCCCCCAAACTCATGACTGCTTCTGCTGCCTCTGTGTAAATGACAGCTTCGGGATCAGAGCCCCTAGGGCTAGAAAATATTGTCGCATTAACATTTATTCTGTCTCCTTGGGCAACTCAGCTGGCAGGTCGTTAAGCGGCAGCTGAGAAGGAGGCAGCAGGCAGGAGTGCTTGAGAAGAGAGAGTGAGAGGCTGGCACTGGGGAGGAGGGGACGGATGGGGCTCACAGCAGGACCTGCTAACTCTAAACCCTGAGCAGCTCAAGCAATATGTGCTGCATGTCAGAGGCAAGTAACAGGCGAGGAGATGGTAGTGGTTTTCATTTAATAGGGAAACATAATTTCTGCAAAAATGCTGCCTGCAATATTTTGCCTCTCTGCAGCACAAGTGGTATTTGTGGGAGAGCTCGAGGGTTTACAAGTCATTGAGCAGGAATAAAACATCTCTCATGTTTCTCCAAGTGCCTGAGAAGCAGCCGCTGGACTCACTGAGTCAAAGTCAATGGGAATTTGACATTGTGGATCTGCTTCCCCAGGGACACCAGCACCGATGTTTCAGGCAGTGTGCTCCATTCCTAGCAGCTGGGCATGAGCTGCATGGCACCCAGAGCAGTGTGGTAGCAAGGCCAGTTCCAGGACCCCCAAGCATTTAGCCCCCACCCCAGGTTCCAGGGGCTCTGCTCACCCTGCCAGCATCAGATCAGAGTCAGGGCACAGGCAGGGAACATAAAAGGAGATTTGGACATCTGCCAACACCCCACCTGATTTTCCCACTTGGATTGTAAACTCTTTGGGTAGGGGTCATCACCAGAACACAACACAGAAAGGTTTGGGATTGGAGATAATCCAGTAATAACAGGAGATAGTAGTTCTTTAAAAAGTTTGTTGCTGGGTGCTCTTCTCTGTGGATGATTCATAATTGATGGTCTCCACATGACTTTTTTCAGCAGTCTCTTTTAAGTTCAGTTACATGCTTCTTCATTTGTAGAGAAAGAGGAACTGAATGAACATGTCACCAGCTTGTCACTTTTTCATTCCTCTTTCTGCCACAGCCCTTCCTTTAATAGTCTGAACCAATTTTAGAAAAGTCTCTGATGTCACTGATGATCCATGGCCTCTGAGAACTGGAGAGCCAGCTACCAGCCAACGTGGGCTCGCTGTCACTACCGAGGAGAGAGTGGTACTAACACAGGCACTGTTGGTGCAAAGCTGATGATGTGCTGTACAGTCTCCTGCAGCTGCTTCAAACATTCCATTTTTAGTCCTTTTATTGATTAAACTGACAGATCCTACCCCTGTTCAGGAGACATTTTAGGTTGAACTGAATGCAGTTATCAGATTTAGAGGTACCAAATAGGCTACAAGAGGAAAACAATGAATCTTTAAAACCTAAAGCCCCGCAAAGACACAACTTGTGACCTACTTCAGTGCCCTTAACTCCTGCAGTCCAGCACTGCTCAGCCCCAGCCCTAGGCCCAGTCACTGGCATACCTCATCCTCATTGCAAGGAAGAATAAATGGGGGCTGGGGCTCCCCCGCAGATGAGCAATAGGTCCTCATTCTGGCCAAGCATGTCATTGCAAGAATAAAGAGGCAAATCTAGTTCAGCTTTGTCTCAACCTCACTGCTGCATCAGTGCCATGGGCCCTGCAGACAGAGCCTGGGAGAGGCAGCTCTTGGCTGGGCAGCAAGAGCTCCAGATGGCAGCTCAGCTCTGTGCCTATTTTGGCACAGTTGGTGTCACAACTAATGAAGAAAAGCCACCCAAGGCCTTTCTTATTTTCCTTGAAGTCATTCCTGAACTTCCCTGTTTGGGCAAGAGCAGTAGGAGTGGGGAAGGACANAGAAAAGAAAAGGAGGGGGAGAGAAAAAAAAAAAAAAAAAAAAAAAAAAAAAAAAAAAAAAAAAAAAAAATCAAACATCTTTCTACCCTCTATCAGTGAGAGGGAGGAAAAAGGATGAGGGTGGAATCACAAGGGTGAAATTAGCACTCTGCCAAAAGCCAGTCAGGAGTCCTCTATGGATTTCAGAATATGACAGAGGAAAACTCAACACATTAAACCTAGCCACGCTTGAAAACTATAGCACAAAATCATTCCTACTCAGATGCCAAACCTAAGCTGTGGCGAGAGAGAGAGACTTTGCTTGGCTAGAGTTTGGGCTAGCAACACATTCAGTACCAGCTGCTGTGCAAACTGCTGTGCAAAAGTGTTAGTGACTTCTGTTCATCTTTCATATTGAAAGATGCTGCTCAAGCCATATGACTGTAAATTCTTATTAATTCTGGGAATAAAAATCACCCAGTGAAGGTGTTTCAATAATATTGCTTATTGCATCAGTTAGGAACAGCCTGTTTACAAAGAGCCTGTTTACAGCCTGGCAGGCAGGAAAGGCCATTGGCAAGGCTGTAGCTCACAACCCAGTGAAGACACCTGGTGACTGCTCATGTCCCTAGGAGAGCCCTCATCCTGCAGGATCAACAGAGACCTGGTGTAAATGGCTTTGCACTGCCAGCCCTGGAAGTACTGGAGGAGAAACAGCAACAAAACGTCGATGTATGGAGGCTCTGGGCCTTCTGCATGAAGGAGCAAGACAGGTAAAGCCATACTGGCCACTCTCACTGGCTGTGGCTGACACAGCAGCTGAGCATCTCAACACCACAGCATGGCTCAGAGTAAATGTCCTGTCAGGCTGGTGCCTCAGTGGCTGAGCAGCTCAGAGACATGAGGTCCTCAAAACCCTAACCTGAATATTCCTTGGACAATGGGGGTAATTCAGCACACACACTGGCAACTTGTCAAAGCCAGGCTGGGTCCATCTTTGCAGGCTGTCTTGTGCCAGTCTGTGATGAGGATCTTCCACAGCAGAGGCACCTTTGACAAGGCAGTGGTTTATGTCACCACAATCACTGACCAGGTAGATGTTGCACCGTGAGTAACAGGGGCCAAATCACACCTAAGGCAAATCCTCCAGAAACAGAGTCCTATGGTTATGCTAAATGGAATCTTCCCACATCCAGTTGGGGCTCCTTGTTTAAAGTATCCATATGCTTTGATTTGCAGGCAGCAGAAAGCTCTGCTTGAGACACATCCATCATAAATTAGAGCTCTTTATTTTATGCTCTACTCTTCTGATTTTATGACCATGAATGGTAACTTATGTCTGAAGAGATTTATGGCCTGGCTGTCACTCTCCTGTCACGATGCCACCCAGCACCCAGTGCTGGCACCCAGAGGTGTGCTGAGGCGTGAAACAGCACGGGGCAAAACCAGGCTGGGCTGGTTTTATTTCTGTGCTCATTATCATTTCAGATTTATAGGTGGCCTTCAAGTGCTGAAGTCAGAGCAGGGTTCAAGCAACATAAACTCAAATCCAAGCCATGCCTAATGTTTCCCGTGTTCTCTGCAGGAAGTTACATAAACTCCTAAGCTACAGAATGGAGACAAACCCTCTTAAAATTTTGCTGCCCCTAATGCATTGTCTGGATGATCTGCTTAGGCTAGTCCCTCTAGGCTGTTAGCTGCTTCTGCAGAGGTGTTTGCACATCTGGCCATGAATTTGGCTGAAAACTTGCTCTCCACATGTGACAAATCAATGAATAGCATTTATTCCTTCTGGCCTTCAGTAAGGTGAGAGGCTCCACAAAAAACCTCTGCAGGGCTCGGGATGCAGCAGCCCCTCTGCCAAACAGGATACAGCAGCCAGAGGCAACAACTCAGTGCAACAGACAACGAGTGCATTACCAATAAAACTGTGCTTCTGTGTAGGTGGAGAGAAAATGGATTGGTGCCGGGCCTAGACAGCTGTGAGGTGACAAGAAGATCCTGCTGGCAATTTGCCATTCCTTACATCCATGTTTCTTCCCTCATACATCCCCAATGCTGTTCAAAAACATTGCTGGGGGGGGGAATGTGCAACTTGTGCCCACTGATTGTCAGGAAATCATCAGCAGAGCCTGTGCTGAGGAGGTTGGGCTAGCTTGTGCCAGCTAAAACTTTGTCCTCCTGGCAAAAGCCATGTCAAGCAGTCAGGACATCCTACCCCAAGAAGAGAGGAAGTGGCAAGGCTGTGTTCTCATAAGAGAGAGCAGATGACAGCTCCAGGATATTTTATTTGTTTTAATTTGTGTTATGCAAATTCAGATGCTGCAGCAGATGTTCTGTAGTCTTTAGTCAGAATATGTTTTTTGAATCTCACTTTAGTGATCTTTCCTGCTTTTTTTGTCGTCAGGTCGGTGTTCCTCTGCATTACATTTCTTTTTAGTGCTTCTTTGTTATTTAATGGCAAAACACCCTGCAAAACAAGCATTTATTCTTCTAGAGGTTAGTGTGATCTGAATATCATCTGGCCCATTTTATATATTTTGTGAAAATGTCCACAACCTTCTGCAAAGCTGATGTGGAGAGACTTCTGACAGTCATCAAGCTATGCAAAAAAATCTTAAATTATTCCATTTGGGGAATTTCTACCGGAAAGATAACACAGAGAGATGCACTTCACTCAAGTGTCCTTGAAAATATTTTTTATCACATCACTTTCATGTCAAGAAAGTGCTGAAAGCACTGATGGAAAAAATTCAGTATTTAATGTGATTTCTGAGAGCTTTCCAGCAAACATACAGGAATGCAGCAAAAGTCTCTATTTTTTATTTTAATATTTATTTTAATATTTAATATTTGCATACAATTCCTCATCAGAAATCCAGGTGTGCTGGTACTAGCTAGTTCTAGAAGGGCTGTGGCCAGCTAGCAAAAGGGAAAACATTCCCCAATGCAAGAAAAAAAAAAAACCAAAAAAACCAAAAAAAACCACAAAAACCAACAAAAAAACCCAACCAACCAAACAAAAAAACCCCCAGTTTTCAATCATGCAAAAAACACAGTAGCCCCTTTGGCTGGTCAGAAAGCTGGGAAAGGGGCTGGATGTTTTCCCCAGTCTTTCTCCTGGGAAATCCATGAATCAAGGGCCAGAGCATTGTGTAACATCTCCATGGACTGTAGGTTTGTAGTCATGTGAGGAAAATTTCCATCCAAAGATGAGTGGGATCTTCCTCTGTAGCTCTGTGGGAACACTGCAGAGCTCCTCTGTGAATGTCACTTTGAGGGATTTGTTGCTTCAGCCTCTGCTCATCATCACCTCTCTCAGGGCTGCTTTTCCCAATGATCTGTTTTCCCTCCTTCTGTGCTTCAGGTTTCATTGTGTCATTTCTCATGAGCCTCACCTGAGCAAGAGAAATGTAAAAATCTTTTTTGTCTAGAAAATTATTTTAATTAGCAGTAATTTACTAAAGAGTTCTCATGTGAACAATGATAAAGATTAACATTGCACATTGAAAATACATTCAAGTGACAAATGTGTTTCTTTTACAAGACAACATTTGACTCACTTCAATTTCAGCGGTTACTGGGAGATTAGTCTCTAGTAAATATGGTCCTGATCCAAAGCTCTCTTGCTGAAGGGGGAAAATGTCTGATTATCCAAGTGAAATACTGATTCTTCTGACAAATGCTAAACTAACTTGAAATCTTAATCATCTAAACTGATTTCTACAGCAAAGTTAGGGTGACAAAGGTATGATGTGTCCAGACCAAGGGTTTTTCCATACAGATGTCTCTGAAGCCAAGCCCCCACACTTTGGCTCTGCATAAGCTAAAATGTGGGCATGTTCACCCCATTTTCTGTGGCAGTGATCAGGAAAACTTGGAGAAATTTCTGGGAGTACTGCTCATAGTAGAGGGAGCACAAGGTCAAAAATAGAGGTTGGTGATTTTGACCAGCTATTTGCATGGGTTTTGTTTGCTGTAGATCAAAGCAGGTACTCAGATGGTAGGTACAACAATGTGCATATGTTAATGTGTGCTCTCATGTGTCATATGCCATAATCTATGGAGGAGTTTGGTTGCCTGAGTGAGCAATTACTTAGGGCTGGGCTTCGGGAGGGGTTGGGTGGGATAGCAGCAGAGTGCAGAGCAGCTTCAAACAACAGTCTGCAGATGATACTGCTCTAAGGATCTGCTGACTCCCCTGAAGGCAGGGAGGCCCTGCAGAGGGACCTCGACATATCAGAGGGCTGAGCAATCACCAACCACATGAAGTTCAAAAAGGGGATGTGTCAGATTCTGCACCTGGGACAGGACAGCCCTGGATGGAAGGAGAGATTGGGCAATGAGATGCTGGAGAGCAGTGCCATGGAAAGGGACATGGGGGTCCTGGTCTGTGGCCAGCTGAACAGAGTCAGCAGTGCCCTGGCAGACAGGAGGGACAACCCTGTCCTGGGGACATCAGGCACAGCATGGCCAGCCGGGCAAGGGAGGGGATTGTCCTGCTCTGCTCTGAGCTGGGACAGCCTCACCTTGAGTGCTGGGGGCAGGTTTGGGTGCCACAGTGTAAGAAAGATACTAAAATATTAGAGTACCCAAAGGAGAACAACAAGGATGGGGAAGGGGTTTGAGGGGAAGCTATATGAGGAGGGGTTGATGTCACCTGGACTGTTCAGCTGGAGGAGACCAAAGGGAGACCTCATGGCAGCTACGACTTCCTCATGAGATGAGGAGGAGGGGAAGACACTGATCTCTTCTCTGTGGTGACCAGTGACTGGACCAGAGGGAATGGCCTGAAGTAGTGTCAGGGGAGGTTTCAGTTGGATATTAGGAAAGATTCTTCACCCTGAGTGTGGTTGGGCACTGGAGCAGACTTCCCAGGGAAGTGATCACAACACCAAGCCTGACAAAGTGTTTGGACAATGCTCTTGGGCACATGATGGGACTCCTAATGATGGTCCTGTCCAGGGCCAGGAGTTGGACTCAATGATCCCTTCCAGTTCAGAATATTCTTTGATTCTGTGAATATCTGCTTGTCAGTGATAGAAATCAAGAAGAACAAAATGTCACAGTCTTGAATGAGGACATCCCAGTTGTTCAGGCTTAACACTGCTTAGTTCAGGGCAGGACTGGAAACATCATTATGGACAAAAATAAACCCCAGTTATTGGAAGCTTTCAGAACAAAAGCAGGCTCGGAGCACAGCCAGTACCCTTCTTCTTGGCTGTCTCTCCCCCAAGAAACAGTTGGAAAGGCACAAAAAAGTTTATTTTTTTAAATTAGTCACAATGGTGTTTCCCCACCATCTCACTTGTCCTCTCTGGAACACTTGTTGGTGTACACCATTTTTTGTTCACTACTATATTTCTGTGAAGAAGGACACAATGCCAAGGAGGTCGTTGCCACTGCCATGGTCTAAGGTCAGAGGAGGAGCAATTTTTGCAAGGAGAAGTCATGTTTTCTAAACCAAAAGATACACTCAGAAGAAAAAATTGAGACACCTGAATGCTAAAAAAAATGCCTGCTCTTTTCTCCTGCCTGTGTCTGATGGTTTAATAAAAGCTATGAGCTCTCCTGACAGAGCCTGTCTCCTGATGCCAAGGGATGTTCACTTTGCTCTAACACTTTTGGTGAGCACAGAGACTGCAGGGTGCTTTGTCCCTGCAATCAGGAGTTCCATGAGACCCTTCCCACATCCTCCTCCCAAGCAGGACAGACCTCCCTGTTTTACAAAGTAGTTCTTTGCGTAGTCAGAAACGCTGAGGACACTGAGCCACCTGGTCAGCTAATTGTCTTCAAATGCCTTCCAGCATGTATAGACAAACCCCAGAGCAAGGGAGCAGTGTATGCACTTAGTCATGTGCTGTGAGAAACACACAGCCAGCCTTTGTCCCCACCAGCCAGCCACGCCAGTTAATATCTCTAAGTTGAGCCTGTTTCACCCTTGATGGTGTTTAATGAGTGGTCTCTCTCCCTGTCCTTATCTCAACTCAGGAACCCTTCATTAAACTTTCTCTCCTCTACCCAGCTGCAGAGGAGAGTGAGCGAGAAGCTTTCATGTGTGCCTGGTATCTGGCCGGCATCAAACCACAACAGTCAAGTTCCAGGCATGAGAATTGCACTGTTGGGCTGGAAGAGCCCTCAGTACATCAGCTGGTTTACGTGCAGAGGACAAGGTCTGCAGGGACCTGTGTTTTTCCATCCCAGGGATATCCTGCTTTGGGCTGTGCAGGTCAAACTGGGCCCTGGTGGGCACAGGCTGGGGTTTCCTTTGCCAGGTGCTCCTCACTCTGAGGCCCCTGGGGTCTCTGAAGCTTGCTGCCCTGGGGAGAGGGGCCTCCAGCAGGAGCAGCTGGATGCAGGGTGCATGAGGGATGGGACAGTATTCTGCTTTGCACTTTTGGGGTCCCTGAGAGCCTGGGCCCTGCAGTTGGATTCTGAGTACTGAGAAAAGAGTAATTTCTCCTTCTGCCCCAAAGAGAGGGCAGAATGGTTTCAAGTCCCTGCTGGCACTGCTGACACACTGTGGAGCAGCCATGGCTGAAAATGCTTATTTCCTTGAACAAGGATTAAATAGCTCACCAGAATGAGATTGCTGTGGTTTCTGACTTATTTCAGTTTCTCAGAAATATCAAAAGAGGATAAAAACAGGGAATGAGTTCACTTGCTCTTATACTCAGATTGTTCTTTGGAGGCAGTGGCTGCAATGATCACTCATCCCTGAGCTGCTTTCCCTCTCTCTGTGTCCTGGCTGAACGAGGGGAACATGGGCAGCAAGGCAGCTCCTTTTGTGTGCTCAGTTTTCACACCCACACACAAGCAGTTTCCTTTCACCTGTGGTCACCTGTAGCATCATTCAGTCTTAGGACTGAGTATTTTATCAAAATATTGCAAATTGATGTCCCTCCTCCCCCAAGTAGTCGGAACTCTAAAATTCATTTTGTTACTTCTTTAAATCATGATGTCTGCTTCAGTTCTGAATCCCAATAAGGATGAGGAAACTGTGGAGGTCTGCCAGGCAGAAAGAGTTGAATTTATCTTTTTTCCAACCTGACAGGGTAAGGCCAGTATAAGCAATCCTGGAGGAGACGTGCTCCAAGGACAAGGACAAGAGCTGGCAGGGACAGTGGGCGGCCTTGGCAAACCACCCTGCAGTGAAACCCAAGTGAAACCACAGCTCTGCTTTCACCTCACAACTGCTCACCCTTCTACCTTGCCTGAGGGGGGAGCCCAGAAACACCCCACATGCCCCCACAGTCCCCTCCTCGTGGTCTGTGATGTTTTCTTCCAGTGTGCTAAAGCGAAACAGGCAGCCAGCAACTCCCAGGGCCTTTTCTCCTCCAGCCAGGGGATATTTTTGGAGGTGGATTAGGTGGACTTGTTTGGTTGCTTGTCTCGCACTGGATCAGATACCAGTGGCTCATCTTCCCAGGAGCAGAGAGTCTGGCAGGGAATGTGCTGGTAGACATGGCTTAGCCAGCTTTCCTCTCCTTGGGCAAACTGCCTCTCTGCATAATGAAGGCCATATCCTCGGGGCTGGCATGTGCCAGGTAATCCATACTGCAGGATGACTCTGCTCCAGAGGTCTGGAGAGCAGCACTAAAACCATCAGCACTCGGGCAGGCAGTCAGGAGATGCAGCAGCCTCAGTAACCTCCAATCCCAGCCAGGAGATGTCCTGAAGGAGCCTGACCTCCAGACATCTTTAATTTTAATCTGTACTGAGCTTCAGAACGGTGAGACGAGAACTGCTGTTAGACTCACCTCTCCAAGAGCGTGACAGACAGCACCTTTGGCCACTGCCCTTTGCTGTGGACAGTGCTATGGGGTGTCTGGGGTGGACCTGAAACCCCTGGCCCTGGGCAAGCAGCTGTGAGCCATGCTAGCTGCAGCACCACGAGCCCCTGGAGCTGCCACTCGGGTCTAGGGGCTGCATGCTGCAGGAGGTGATTGCTCTCCCTGATGGCAAGGGCTCAGAGCAGCCAAGGGCACACAGACAGGGAGCAGCAGGAGAACTGAGACTGGGGCAGACGCCCCTGTAGGGTCTGATGCTGAATCAACACCATCGGAGCACATCACAGGCTGTGATGCCAAAGAATAAGCCACCAGAAGCAGAAGGTCCATATTCCTCCTGAAGAACCAAAAGGCATAACAAGACCAGTATGACATTCCTGTTTTCAGTTCTGGAGGACACACACATTTCCACGAGTGGAGGCCTCGTGTCCCACTAACAGCCTGGGCAGCTGCTTTTGGCTGATAGGTTGGGGCTGAAGGCAAACTGATATCCTGCTGGCTCTTCTTTCCAGAAAATAACGAGGGTGTTCAAGATGATTTTTAAGCATTTGGACAACAGCTATAGCACAAGAGCAATACTTTAGACATAATGGAGAGAAAGAAACACAGAAAAATTGGCAATGGCAAACACCATTGGGAGGGCATCTTGTCAAAACAAAGCAAGAGTCAGCTGGGGCTCAGGACAGATGGGCTGCTTTTGCTCAGCTGTGATTTTGTTGTTTATGCAGCCTCTGAAGCCAGTCTAGGTCACTGATCTCAGCTGTCAAGGACCACGAGCCCTTGCTTAGACGAGTTCAGAGGAGACTGCTCTCAGGCCAGCACAGACACAATTCCACAACACGAGGCAGACAGAGATTTGGTGTTAGGTGTTATTTCTTCTAGAGCAGCCTCCCAAGCAAGGCATGAGTTGCCAAGTAGCCTCATTTAGACATTTCATTTCATCTGTATCCCTTGGAGAGTTTCTTAGGGACTAGGTGATAGCTCTCTTGGTTAAAGTCAAAACTGCTGCAGAACTCCTGCTTACCAAGCTGAAGACAGCAATGCTGAGGCTTTGCTGGGGCTCCATAACAGCCATGGTGCAGTGATATCACTTACTAACTAAGCAGAAAGTGAATTAAGGAGACTGTGTGAGCCAAACCTCCTTTGGTCACCTGTGTGTCCTCACCTACAGAAGATGCACGGTGAAAACTTCCCACACAGCAGACCTGACCTCCCAAATTTACTTTCCCACTGCCAGTTTCAAGTTTCCAACTGACCAGCAATGGGAAATGAGAGATTAACAGTATTCAAATGGCTGTGTAGCACTCTTCACAATGCCACGGCAGTCCTTCTGTTCTTTACAGTCCAAAACCAGTCACTGGCCTAGCACAGGTCTCCACATGCTTGCATGGCCTTGCAGAACATTTTCCTGTGCTGTCCATCTTTGCATCCCTACCTCTGCCCACCAGGTACCAGTCTTCTCCCCAAACCTGACTCTGTGCAGCAGGGGAGCTGTTCATTGAGACTGAGGGCACTGAGCTGCACAGCCGGTTTAGCTGCTATTACCCACAGGCTATTACACATAAACATACTGTGCACAGGTATGCACACGTATGCACAAGTGCACACGTGCACTCTTCCTCTCTGTGGTCCAGAGTGAGCAGAAAACCTTGTGCCCAGAGGCTTTGTGCACATGTGCTGCTTGCACGGGATCCACCAGGCCCTGATGGGTGCCGAGCCTTTCCTGTGCAAGCGCGGTGAGGTGCAGAAACAGGTAGAGCCGCACCACCAAGCCATGAGACAGCTGCACTCCCGCGAGGTTCCCCTGCATTGCCGTGGGCAAACACGTCTGAGTCTGGGTGCACCATCCCTGGGGACAGCAGGTGACGTGCCTTTTGTGGCCCATGGCCAAAGCATATGAGTTCTCTGGCTGATTTAGCAGTGCCCACTCAAACCAGGACTGCTCAACCTGCATGTGGGCTGCCTCGGCCCGCTGAGGTGTCCCAGGTTGACCGTGCTGCCCATGAGTAAGGCCGAGCTGGCAGGGGCAGCACTGGCTGCCTGCCGGAGCACAGCATGTCCTGCCCCTCTGCCAGGCCCGCAGCTCCCTCTGGCAGCCAATTCTTCACAAAGCTGAGGTGACACAGCAGAAAGAGCAGCCTTCACTCACAGAATCATCGCACGGGTCGAGCTGGAAGGGACCTTAAAGATCATCTAACGCAATGCCACTGCCACGAGCAGGAACACCTTCCATTAAAACCCTGCCCAGCCTGGCCTCGAGAACTTTCAGATTAATCTGCTTCTCCTTCTGAAGGGCAGAAGGAAGGACCAAGCTGGATGTTCAGCTGTGTGACAAGACACCCCAGAGCCATGCACAGGCACCACGCAGGCAGGATGGGCAGGCAGAGGTCTCCTAGAGCCTGCCTGAAACACTCCAGCCTTCAGGTGAGTTCTAGGGAACTTGAACCAACCAGGATCTCATTCGGATCAGGCACCCACAGGCTCTGCAGGAATTTCTGCCTGAGCACTCATGCTTGGGCACTGTAATCTGAATTAGCAGGGGAAAGAAACTCTGCACAGTACATTAAAGCAACCCCATAAATGCACATTTCAGTGAATTCACATGTGTTCTTCAGAAACTCTCTCAGGGAACAGATGCTTTTATTATGTGCAGATGGGTACAGATGTTAAAACTGACACAAGTACAGGGTAGGACAGGTCTGTACTTATGCACAAAGAAAAGTAAATTTTGCTGCAAGGGAGACCTCTAACCCAGCTGCAGCAGGCTTCCCAGCATCTGCAGCAGCCTTCCTGTGGAAACCTGGTGCAAGAGGTGCAGGTGGGTTGGGGGAGGCCACCCACCTGCATCCCTACTTTGAGACCAAAGCTGTTGCTTTGGGCCACGCAAAGTGTGGAAAACAGCTGAGGAGGAGACACCAGTGAGCAGGCAGCCTGTTCCAAGCACTGGGCAGCTGATCCTGACCAGCCTGTGCTACTCTGGGCACAACCACCCTTTGTAAATGTGGAGGGAAGCAGTGTCAGGGTAATGGATTTACCTCATCTGAGGTAGAGGAGTTGCTCTCTCCTGGGACCACCCCTGCATGGATTCTGCACATGCACTCCTTGGGGGGTCAGTTCCAAAAGTTTTATTCCAGATTCAGTTTCGTGGAAGGAAAAAATTGTTGCAACAGATGAGCTGGCAGGGCATAATCTCTGCTTGTCATCTCAGGGATAGGTGAGGGAAAGAGAGAGGAATATTCTGCACAAGGCAGAATAAAGGGAAAGAGTAAAAAAGTAGCAAAGATGAAGACAAAAAAAGAGCCAAAACTACGCAACCATCCCCCCAGAATTAAGCCAGTCAATCTGACTCTCTTTTAAAGCCAGTCAAGTCCTCTCTTTCACAGCTGATTTCTCGCTTGCTTGATGCCAATTGCTCAGGCAGGAATTATCTAATTATAGCTTGAGTTTTCCTGGAGTTTGCCTTACTACTCAACTGTGCATGATTCCCTGGCAGCATCTGTGCCAGCAGCTACTGTCTGCAGTCTTTGTATGTGGTAAATGTCCTGCCTCTTCACAGGAGAGGCATGAGAAAGTTGGTCCCACTTTTCAGCAAGATTTTCAGTTGCTGGCCACACATGGTTCATGATTCCTGCTGTTGTCTTACAGTCAGGAGAAAACGGATAGTGAGACTGACTTCTTTCACTTTGCTTTCTTAATAATTTTCTATTTATTTAACATGGGCAACACTGTTCATCCTGTAACATTTATTAAAGGTAAGGGCAAAAAAGCATGACAATGATTCATTCATGCAGAGCAAATTTTAAGGGAAGGTTCTGCTTATTTGTTGAGAAAAGGATTAAATTAAAACCAGAGGGGAAAACACCAAAATTGAGAAAAAACAGGGATGGGCTGGCAGGGGTAGTCAGAAGACAGAACTAGGTGGGAAGGTGAGGCACAGTGAGGCATCTGTTGTCAGCCATCAAAAATAAGGTGGAATCCACTTTCCACTGATTACATCATTCACACATACCTGAGGAGGTTCCTGCTGCTTAGTCCATGGCTTTATCAGAGGAAAGGCTGGAGATTTCAGCAGCAACCCTATCCTTGTGCTTTTCTAATGCCGAGGGTTGCTGTGGCACAAGAAACAAGCCAAACGCCCATCACACCAGCTGCTTTCTCAGCAGCCCAGAGGGTGAAGCACAGGGAAAGCAGGGCCAGCGTTTGGCAGGAGCAGGCAGTACCAGCAGGGGTTGGTGGCCAGGTTGCCAGCTTAACTCCTCCTTCAGGCCCAGCTCCTGGGTCCAGGTGAGGTTTTCATTCTGCACCACTTCACTCAGCGGATTTATGGACACAGGGTTATTAGCAGATTAGTGCACAAGTATTGTAAAGATTTTTTCCAAAGAAGTTAAAAAAAGAAATATGAAAGCATGGCTTTAGCTTTCCAAAGTTAAAGCTGCTGTCCTGGGTACACCAAGAACAAAACCACATGTGGGAAAAGATGCCCTTTTCATTCTTACTAACATCACAGGAGCTGGCAGATTAAAAAAAGATACAATAAACAAGCAGATACATTTTCATATGCTTGTGGTTTGGACCTCTAACACACATCAGGAAAGTACCTCTTTTTGCTGTGAAGAAAAGGCCAGAGAGAGAAATATTTACAGCAATAACTTGCTTTATATACTTGGACTGGGTAAAGAAAGGCCTACTTTGTACCCTGCTGTTCAGTAACAGCTCATTTCTAGGTCTCTGACTCACTTGGAGCACAGCAGCCATGCACATTTGTTTACTGAACTGCGGCAAAACTGTGTGCAGTGCTTACAGATAATGCCTGATGCTTTGAAGTGTAGCAGGCAGCAAATGCCTGTTGTGGGTGATTTATACCTGAAGAAAAGCAGAGGTACACAGTGAAACTCAAAGTTACAAGGACTTGGGCTACTTTTGTAAGGGGAGAGAAGGCAGCAAGCACATGACCTCCTCCTATCCATAGCCACTGGAGGTACAGCTGGACCAACTTCTTTTCCAGAAGCATGACTGGGCAGGCATAAATAGCAGGTTGTGCTTAAAGAAGTCAGCTGGGGAGTACAAACCAAAGAGTTATCAGTGAAAGGGCCAGTTCTGAGGATACAATGTGCAGCAAGTACTTTAAGATGGTTAGTAGGAGTGCTTTGGTTGGGTAATTCATGTCACCTCTGTTGAGAAGGACAGCAATTCCTGCTCAAGTTACCATGTTACCTTATGACAACGCAGCGAAAACATGCCTGCAGTATGAGTCTCCAAAACTGGAGATATCTCAGTCATTGAAATGTTATTTGATCCGAAAGCTTACCCAATATTTTCTGCACATTTGACACTTGCTGCTCCTTTGCTGCCACTGCAGGAGTACTGTACAGACAGCAGGATGAGAAGGCAGTTGCAGCGCTTGGGTGCCACATGCCACGGTGGCATTGGCCTGGTGTCCCTTCACAGGGGTTTGGAGTGTGCTCTGCCAACCTTGCTCAGAGCCACTGCCATCGCTCACCTCGATGGATCCCCTGCAGCAGCAGGTGCTGCACAATGCACACCTTCCTCTGCTGATAACATGGGATGGAGCCAGCCTGCCTGGCACAGCACTGCTCTGCTCTGCCTTCCTGCCCGCCCAGGGCGTCAGGGAGCCTAAAATGCTCCCTGTCCATATGAGTCCTGTCAAACTGGGGTCCCTGAAAACCAGTGGTGAGATCCACTTTAAAAGAAAAGCATGCAAAAATTATCAACTGCTAGGAAAGACCATAGTTCTCGATGGGTTGCTCGTAGTCACAGTGTACCACCTCTTGGAATGGCTGGCAGGGATTTAAAACACTGACAATTCAACACAATCCATGGGTTTTGGTGGGACACTTGAAAAGTATTTTTTGAGCAAAGCCTTGTGACAGAACACAGCTTCATTTTCATCAACAGCTTTTAAAATTTAGGTATATAATTAATTATTTTTCAGGCTTTTAAAATTCAGGTTTCAGCTTATTTCTTAGCTATTATTCAATGTTTTAATTACTGTTAACTAAATCCAGGGAGCTTTTGGAGTTTTAGTCTGAATTAAGCCTTTATTCCTCATTGTTTTAAATGCATGGAAGTCAACTGAGTTGTTTTGTTTGATATTCTCCATGCCACAGTGAATTCTGTGCTGGTAGGACTGTAAATGGGCCATGTTGTTCATGAATTACTAATCCCTGTCACTCACATTTTCTGGGGAACACATGCTATATTTAGTCTTTATGTTTGGAAAACTAAAGCTGGAGAACTCTGAGGCTTTTTTTTTTCTCATTAGGAGTGTATAGAATATTCCCTAAGAATGATAATTCAAGTCAGATAATTCAGTCACCAAGTATAAGTGTTCTTCATTAACCATGGTGGAAATTAGACCCTTGAATTGAGAGGCTAATTAAGATAATTATATCTAAAGCCTGAAAGGAAACTATACAGACATTTCTTAAAATCTCATTTGTCCTTATGTAAATCTGGACCAATTCCACTGTCATTTTCTGGATTTACATCCAAGTAATTGAAAGCATTACTGAGCTCTTCTAAGCTCTCAATATCAGCAAAAGGCATTGAAGTAAAACAATTAACAGTCAGGCTGTGTTTTTCTCTCTAACTTCTAGATGAACTTAATATCACAGTGCTCTTCTTTTCAAAGGTATTTTGATGATGGATTCTGATGGATTATTTATTTAAGAAAAAAACGAACCAAACCCCTTGATGTATTTAGAGGGCAGTCACCAATTCATATAGCTGCCAACTTTTACAACGTTATCAAATGGATAAAAGTTGAAAAGTTCCAGTGTCAACTACTGCCTCCTCCAGGGGTGATTTTTATTTTTAATGTGTCTTTCCTGTGGAAGGAACTTTCTGCTCTGTTGTTTCCTGTGACTGACTGTCAACTGCACTGACACCACCACTTAGTAAAAACCACTAAATGAATGCTGTACATGAACCAAGCAGAAGAGTGGATAGCGTGAGTGAAGAACACCATTTAATCGCACACAGTTATGAATTTTTGCAGTGTGCATTCACGTGCTGTCACCTGCTGTGCAGTCATCAGGAAGGGGAGCCTTTCTTGGCTCATATTCAGTAGGAGGGTTGGGCAGATTGCTGACCACAGGATGCACTCTTCTGCCCCCCCGCCCATCCCACCAGTGATATCAGCTGTATCAGACAGAGCTGTGCCACTCTGTCCTGCACAGAGAAAATGGGAACTGAAAGGCAGCCTGCCCAGACAGCCATGAAACACCAAGCCCTGCTGTCTGCTTATCTCTTATATCCAAAACCTGTCATGAGAGACGGGGAGAGCTCACAGCTCTCTCTGAGCCAGCTCACCTAAAACAATTCCAGGAGGCACATATCTGCACATCTAAACTCTGCAGACAGGCAGGCATGAAAAAAGCTGGAGACCCAAACCCTCTCCATCGCCAAACATGCCATGTTATTCCATACTTTGGAGCTGGTTTTCCTCTCAGCCTCAAAAAACTGAAGGAACCAAGAGCAAGAAGCAGCCTGGAGGAGATCAGATGCTTCTGCTGCATACAGGTTACAAAAATACATTAACAGGAAAGAAAGAAGGGCATGGAAATGGAAAGAAGGGCACCCTAAGATAACAGCAGGCCTACCAGCTCAGCCCAAGGGGCTCTCCGGTCTTTTAACCTGTTGGCTGACACCTACCAAGCAAATGTTTGCAAGGCTTTTTGGGATTCCTGGTTCCTCCATCATCATTCGGTGACATTTGAAGCAAACCAACAATGGAGGGAGGAGCATGCACAACCTTTACCTGTTTTCACAGGCAGCCTCTGGGATAGGAGGAAGGCCTTCAGGGAAAGAGGAAAGAAAGAGGCTTCCTTTCATCTGGGTCAAAAAAGAGATAGAGGGGAGCCAGGTTCATTTAGTATAAAACTACCTAAACTGCTTTGGCATACGGCTCTGAAGAGTACTCAGGATACCTGAAGCAGATGTGGCATCTGAGGCCAACATCTGTTCTCATCTGTTTATTTTTTAAAAATTCTCTTCTTTGGAAGGTTTTCTAGTGCCACACACAGCCATCAGAGAGAGATTGCCAACCTCGGCATGGGAGGCTGCTGCATCACAGGGAACTGTTAGCTCCCTTCTGGAAGACAGCCAGTTCTGTCTCCTGCAGTTCTGGCATCTCAGCAGGAACTGGGAGGCATTGCCTTGCAGACAGCAGATATCCCCGGCTCGATAGACGTGCAGGACGCTCTCAATGAAACCGGAGACAAATGCAAATAGGCTCCCTCCGTCCAATCCCTGACTCCCATTCCGTTTCACAGCACTTGCAATCTGAATTCAAATTTAAGGAGTCCATGCAAGCATTCCATCAGCTCTCCCGAGTTCAGCATCAGCCCTTCCCACATGTTCCTCGCCTTATAAATCAAAAACCTTCAAGTTGCCATGCTGCGAGAACCCAGGTTCTGTAGACTATCTTGAATTCAGGAAACAAAAGACCAAAAGACATTTCACCAAATGCAAAGGGGAGTTCAAGCTCCAGGACTATACACTCTGTGGGGTTTTTTTTCTATTTGTACTCGGGAATTTGATTTTGATATATTAGGGCAAGTGACTTCTTTCAGTGGCAGTAAGGCAAGGCAGTTTTCCAGGCAGCTTTCCACGGCCGAGGGCATTAAACCAGTCTGGCCCTCCGTGGCACAGCAAACCCAAAATACCCTTCCCCCTCTTTCTCAGTTCTATCAGTACTCTGACATTTAATGCCACCTGTGCACTGGTGGGATTTGGCTTCTCCAGTCAATCTCCTTTGCAGCAGCAGTCAGGTTTTAATCAAAATCTGTTGCTTGTTTTATGAGCAACAATAGGCATCAACCTTCTTTTTAATTTTTTTTTTTAACATAGAATTGGGGTTTCAGTTGCTAATGGCATATGATTCAGCTCTCTCTGACTTTCCCATATAACCTTGAGGATAACTAATCAGCTTTTTAACACAATCATTGCCCTTGTCTTTGCTGCTTGGATGTTCTGTCAAGGTACCTGTGGCAGTTCAAAAGTTCAAAGTCAGAGCATCATAACAACCTGGCTACAACTAACATATGTAATTCTATGAATAAATATAGCAAATATAGGAATTATGTAATGAACATAACTCACTAAATAGCCTCCATCTACACATCCTAATGTAATCACCCAGTGTTACACGAGTAGTCTGCTGCACACTTAACCTAAGCTCCTAGCAAAACAAGTGACACACTACAGGACAATTTGTTTTTCCCTAAAAAGTTAGACCTGGACTTGGATTAAGGAACAAATAAATGAAAGATCTGGCTGAAAGGGGAGAAGAGAGAGTTTCCCAGGCAGTGATTTTCCACATACCTTTCCTCCACTCCTTTTAGGAGACAGAGCTGGTGCCAGGCAGTATGGCAATGCTCCTGGTTGGCTGACTATGGAGAAGGTCACATCATTGACCTGGACATCATTATACCACACACAGGCCATGCCAGCTCCAGAAGGGAGGCAGCTTGCCCTTGAAGGCTGGCTCAGACAGGGATACCAGAGCATCCTTTGCATTTTTTGGAAGTCACTGCTACCTGTCCTGGGCTGGGCTACACAGCACATATCCTGATTTTCACAGAATCACATTTTCACTTGTTCCAAGCTGCTTGGAGTTCAAATCACAAGCAATGGCTCAGAGAAATATAGGGAAAAAAAAATAATGAAAAAGAAGTGCAGTATGGGAAAGGGAAGGGCTCATTAAAACCATTGAGTTTTCAACACTTCTCTCTACTGCATGCAGAAATCCTTAGCTTGTGAGGGAGCTGGTTTTTTATTACAAGGGAAAGAAAATGGTACCTGCTTCCTCATTAGCAACTCAGTTTTCCCACAGCAGTCATGGGTAAAGGAATACTATATGCAATATCTACAATCCTGGTAGAAAGAGAGTTTTCCTCACTCTAAAAAAAGATAATTGAGAGACTGAGAGGATATCAAATACATTATTGGGGTTTTGTGGGGTTTTTTTGTTCGTTTGTTTTTCTTTTTTTTCCCAAACAGACAATGATTGCACTTGCATCTATCCTTGAATTCCAAACAATTTAAAGCACAGTCTGAAACCTTTATGAATATGAAGTCCACTAATATCTCATTATGAAAAATTAATTGCAGGGGCATTAACTGACTTACTCCAGGCTATGCAGCAAACCAGTGCCAGCAATGATAAAACCCTGGGGTCTTAAACTCTGCCTCCCCTCTAGCTGATTATTGTCACTCCATGGTATTTAACAGCTATTCCTGCAGAAGACCAACTGTTGGTTAGTTATTGTTACAATAAATGCCTGTTGTTGTGAAAAGTTTGAAAAGTCCTCAGCATTTGCTTTCTTTAAATTGAATATTCATATCTGCTGTTCTCTACTGAATCATTCAATGACTCTTACACCTCATTTTTGAATAGGGTGATTAAAAAAATGTGAACAGATAAAGAGTAAGTCAAGAGAAATTCTGGCATCTAAGATTTTAACAAAACATGACAACTCTCAACCTTGAGGAAGGAATATGGATAAGGAATGGCCAGTGTCACATGGCACATCAAAACAGTGTCGGGGGGAAAATTGCGGAGGGAAAACACATGTCACATTATGGAAACTAAAGAAAGGTACATGCACACATTTCTTCCTACAGACGTGGGTGGTTTTACGAGTGGAGCAAATTTATTCCAAGTTCAAAACCGGAGCATTTGGAAAGCTCATGATGACAAGTGCAACACCATTAGGAGCTGTAGAGGCAGCATTTCAAGGCACTAGCATTTATTCTACCTTCTGACATGAACACCCACTCATTCTGACAACAGGAATCCAGAGGGAATAATGATGAGAAATTTATTTCTCTGCCTTTCGGTATAAATTCAGACTTCATTATAAACCTGAGCAATGCCAAAATGTAATGGTACAATTGCTAAAAAGCTGCACAGTTCATGAGACCCTAAATACCATTTGCAGATGCTGCTGGTTCATGATCCAATCCTAACCTCCGGCACAAATTGTTATAAAACTCTAGATTAAAAAACCCACCAGTTTCCCCCAGTGGTTCATGGAGTCAGATTTTCAAGATATTCAGAGATGTTTCCTAGATTTTGTTAATAATTTGATCTTTGTAGTTAAACTGCTACAGCCAAAGTCAGTCAGTCACTGAAACAATAAAAGCCTTTTGAAATAATGTATTAATCATATTTACAAAGCCCTAGAAACACCACAGAATAAATGGTTAAAACCCAAATTGGTATATTAAATACAATAGTAAGAAAATGATTGATGACCTCATTAATGCATTTTAATTCAATGCGTGGTTTGTTGGTTTTTTTCAGCAGGAAAAGCAATGTGAACTATTATCTTTTAAAATCTGGTATCAATCATCGTCTGCTCCAAAATGCCAGACAATTAACTTTACTGGTCTGTTACTCTGTCAATTCAATATCTTCTGTTAATAACCACTTGAATACATTTGGATTAGAGATTTGGGGTCTGAATATGTAGAGGCTGAAACCTGCTGTTTTCAGTGGGGATGGACATTTTTCATAAGATGCTACCAATACTGGATTGGTACTGGAAATGATGGAAACCTATGATTTTTACAAGAATTGTTTCTCATAAAATGGTTCAGTCTTATGAGAAGTCAGAACTACACAAGAAAATTATTTTTCCCTACAGTTCAATGAGGAGGCTAAAAGCACTGAATCCCTGCTATATTTCACCACATAAAACAAGCCTGGAGGTCCTAGACAGGCTTTCTATGCTCTACCCCAAATAAATGTAGATTTGTTATCTAAGGCCTAGCAGATGGCAAATTTATCAGCTGATGATTTATGACTTAAACGAGTCCATACAATTATTTTCAAAGCAGCAAACCCAGCAATTCCCACTACAGGCCCATGTTATTCAGCGGGTGCCCTGACACATGAACCTGTGCGCGTTCCCCCGGCACAATGCACCACTCAAGCTCAAGCCCCGAGCCCCTCATCGCTGAGGCTGGGGAGCCAAACTCTGCCGTGCTGATACCAACCTGCACCTGAGAAAGCCCTAAGGATCAAAGCACATTCCAGGGGCTCAGGACGGTGAGGACAAGATGTGCTATCTTTTAAATAAATGTAATCCACACCCAGTAATTTCTTACCCACTCCTGGACACTGAGCTTCAGGAACAGAAATGTGAATCTTTAACTGAGCTTCAGAAACAGAAATGTGAATCTTTGTCTCAGGCTGTTGCAAGTTTACGGCCCAGGACACCTTGAGATGTGTAGACAGACTGTCTCCACAGCTCCTAATGCTTTCCAAGGTAGTTAGTCCTCTATACCAGGATAGGAGAAAATCAGTTTTATGGATTTTATTGTTTTCCATTTGGCAACTACAATTTACCAGTCTTCCAAAGGGGGAGGAGAACTTCATGTTGTCCCTTTGCTACTGCTTCTCCAGGGAGAGAGGTGTGGAAGCTGGGGCTGCTTCTCCCCATTCAGGTATCTGAGACTCTATATTCTTCCTTCTACACTACAGTCCTTTTCTACGTTCTATTCATCAATCAACCTTTATCTTTCCTCCCTCTTCCTTTTGAACTGGGTCTTCTTATCTCCTGTCTTCTTTTATTCATGTCCCTCCTTCTCTCCACCCACACACCCTTGAAGTTATTACCATATTTCACTGCCTGGTGAGCTCTACAGTCAAGCAGAAAGAAAAAGCAATGACACAGGAGGAGAAAAATTCCTGCTTTCTGCGTGATTACACATTGGCTCCTCTTGTAACTTCTGCAGCACTTAGGATTATAGCCCAGGTGGCAAACTTTTTAACACAGGGGAGTCCTAGAACAAAATGATCCTGATACTACTTGCTAATTACTGCCAAAGCTTAAAACGTGTCTCACTGAAAAATTCAGCAAGGTGACAAAAATGTCTCAGATTACCGGGAATGTAATTTCCGATACTTGCATTATAAGCACTGGTTGTTTGGAAATGCCAAAAACCCCGCTCTGCTTACCTACACCACAGCTTGCAAGATATACTGAGCTGATGAAATTCAATCCTAAACACTCTGGTAAGGTGAACTGTACCACATCTAATCTTGGCACTAAAAGACATCTAGTCTTTGTGTGGCTGCTGGAGCACAAGGGCAGAGCTACCTCCAGTACCAGCGGAATTGCAGCAGCAGCCCTGCTGTGGGTCACTGCTCCTCGGGATTAAACTCCTAACACCATGACAACAAAAAACACTCATGTCAATAGCATCTCCAGTACAGTCAACACCCATAACAGATTTAAATTGTTTCAGCACTTTGCTACTATTTCATCACAAAGTTTTTGGTTTTTCAGAACTGCATCTATAATTAAAAGCCTCCAAGTGTTTCTGAGTTTAGGAAAAAGCTTCCAAGCAGTTTATTTGCTCTATGAATATAGTCCAGCAGCTTCTAAAATCACCTTCAGTGCTCCAAAAGCAGCGACATACAAATTTAATCCTTATACACGATACCAGACATGTATCAAATCTAAAGTTAATATCTTGGATGTTACTCTAATCTAGAACTGTCTGTTCCCCCACGTACACAGAAAGCCCTGCTATGTATTTTCTCTCTGCATTCCCATTTTAAGGTAATATTTAATCAGATGCTTAGCCTGCAAAATAAAGACACCCACTGAAAGTAGGTCATGATTCTTATCAAAAGTAAGATCACCATGCTGGATTGTTTTACCAGGAATCTCAAAATAATAATAGATCAGAAAATCTGTTCAGTTTAAAAAAAAAAAAAACAAAAACCAACACCTTTTAAGAAAAATATCTTTAATGGAAATTTTATCTTTTATAGTGATTTCTGCAGTCGATGGCTTAGGACACAGCCATGCACAACAGAGCATTACTGATGTGCCCTTAATCCTGCACTAGACCAAAGCCTCAGCGTAACAGCCCTTTTATCTGCTGGTGACTTTGTGAGAAACAAGCTGCTTGCTGAACCAGCACAAATGGCGTCCCTACGGAAAACTGGCTTGTTTTCCTTTCGCCAGGACTGTTTTCAAAAAGAGTACACTGCTTAATCTATTGCAGGAATAAGCATTGCTTACAAAGCTTGGTCCTTTATTGAATCAAGTATTAAAGAAGGAGCTACTATATATTGCATCTATTACATTTTGGAAATTGTTTTTAGTTTTGGAATGCAAAAATTAAAATTCTTATTCCTGGAAGTAATTATTAGCTTAATACTCTATTAAGGGAGAAGTAATTTGCATAATCCTAGATCTAAACATCTATTTCTGTCGTCTCATTTACAGAATACAAATTATACCTTACACAAAATGATACTGCAAAAGTGTAATAGTGTTAATTACAGCAAATGCATTTCCAAAGTGACTGATGTTAAATAAAGACATTTACTCTATTGTTTTGTTTAATTTTAATAGCAATAATGAAATAAATACCATAGTAAATACAGCAACTATTTAATATTTGGGTTTGCTAATGACAAAACCACTTAGTTTCTTAGATTTCAAGATCAAAATTAAACCAAAGAGAATTTTGCAAGTAAACATTGGAAGTTTCTCTCTCTTAACATGAAATTTAAAAGAACCTGACTAAAAAAATATGCAAGAGGATAGATTACCCTAAACAAGCATACAAATAATTCAGCAACAAAAGCAGAGGTTTCTACCACTAATAGCTGACCTGTCATGTAACAAAAAGGAAATTTAGAACAGATGAATGCAATTCTAGTCAAGTCTAGGACATATATGCTAGTGAAAAATTTAATCTTCCTTAATCTTCTCACATGGTGGGATTAATCCCCTACCTTTGGGCACTAGAAGATGGCTTCTAGAGATAGCAACAGAAACAACATACTTTTTCTGCATATAAAATAAACAGAAAAATATAAAATATGCCACTATAGGGTTATGTTCCTAAACAAAACGTTGCCTTCTCCCATCCCCTCTTAAAGATGTGATTCAGCAGTGTGAGATTTGTGCACAACAGAACAATATTCTTTGTTGTGCCTGGCTCCTATTTGATGATGCTCTCTGTATAGCTGCCAAAAATGCTGAAGGTCAGCTAAGCATGGATGAAAAGGTAAGGCCACACTCAGGTTGCATAACTTCCAGTAAAGGAGTTAAGCAATATTTGGTATTGCTGGTGTCACGGAGAGCAGCGAGCAGGGCCAGGGAAGGTGCTGAGCAGCGAGGAGCTGGCGGGGTCAGCAATGGGGACAGCAGCTCCAGGAGAGCTGGGGAACAGGGCCTGCCTCAGTGTGATCCCAGCACCTGCAAAACTCTGCTCAGACTCCACCCCCACAGAAATCAACAAATAAAAACCAGCCTGTTCCTGTCATGGAAATAGATTATTCCTAGTCTCAAGAACTGCACGCAGGAGGCAGTTTCAACCTAGTCTCACTGCACATTACTAGAGACATGTATTAAAACTTGGGTTCTTAAAATTTAAGAAAAAAAGAGAAACTACCTGCCTGCATATGTGAATCCGCTACCTGACAAATAGGATGACTTTGCTTAAAATGTATGTACAAGTCCTTGGTCCACCTACCTTGTTGGATGTGAGTTGGAACACATGTCCATGGGTACCTGATTTCCACTTTGCATGGAGGCCAACCCACATTTAGAAACACAAAAATAACAGAATAATGGTGCAAAATTATTAGAAATGATCTCTGTGAAATGGTGCCCGAAGAAAAAGCAGTAGGCTGTTACAACCCCAGTGAATGGCCCAACACACCGGTCCCTGCGGTTTTGAGAGCAAACACGTTGTCCCAAGCTGTCCCAGGTAACCCCTTTGGTCCCTGTCACTGTGCCAAGAGATCACTTGTCCCCCTAACAAAGGGCAACCACAGCTAGAGACAGCTTTAAAAATCGGGGTAGCTGCAAGATGTCGTGACCTATTGCATACCTAGGGCTCGGGTACCAAAGAACATTCACAGCCCAAGCAACCTCTGCAATGCCAGGCTGCTGCTAAAACAGGCCAGAAACACCAGCAGAGCAGAAATGGCAGTGACAACACCCGAGCCAGAGCCCAGAAGACAGACTGAGCTGCTTCTCAAGGCTACAAGCAGCCCTTCTGCTAAAGGGTAGATGGGATAGCAGTGAACCCAAAGTATTTTCTAAGATAGATCCTGTTTACTCATCCAGTCTAATAACTGTAGAAGACTCCTAAGGATAAGAAAGAGCTGAACCCAGCAGTAAATCGGTTCTTCTTTCCAAAGACTAAATTAATGCCTTTTTTCTTTCTTCTTTCCCTTGAGCTGGTGCACATCTTGTAATGAGCTTAGTTAGACTCCAGGACTGTAACCAAACAGCCAAATCCTGAGGAAGCATCCACTTCTGCAGACCAGCACAAAGAAGGGACATTCCTCTCCTAGGGAAAAGCCTGCCATGGTCTGAGTTCTGCAGACAGAACAGGGAAACCGTTATTCAAAATGGAAAATTGATCCTTCCCAAAATATGAAAGGACAGAGAAGTCAAGGAAATATAGTTCCTGCCTCAGTAAATCTTCAGATTCAAGAGGTTTCACCAAAAACAGGTCAAAAAAGCTTCATATAACTGTCATTTTTAAATTCTCCTTTGTATTTCTGGCAAGCAAAAGTAAGAGTTCTATATATGATAAAATTCCTGGACTTTCTTCTTCTCAGTAAGAGTGACACAATTTAAATCTAACAACCAGGCCGTTCACGTAACAAAATATTTTTAACCTTTCAAAGAAACTCCAGTAGATCTAAAAGTAACCGGATGTGCAAATGGTATAAATTAAAGTGAAATGGCACAGTATTCCCTTTATTTAGACAGCACCTTGATTCGGAATACAAAAGCTGTTTCTGCAGAGAGCCCCTGCTGCCGCCAGGCTTCACATGTTCTATGCCCCAGTTGTTAGACTACCACGGAGCAAATCACTCATCTTTGGCCAGCAAGCTGGTCAGAGGTTTGAAGAGAATATTGCAGAAACTTGTGCAAGAGCAAAACTGTCTCATCAGCTCATTACAACAATAAAATGTAGACCCAAGTGCCTGCTGAAGCGCCAGGGTTGGTGGGAGCTCCCGACACCATCCAGGCAGAACAGGGCACACAGCTCCAAAACTTTCCACGACAGAGATTTCTCTTGGCTCCTACTGGACCTGTCACATTAAGCAGCTTCTAAGAGCATGTGGCAGCAGCAAGAATGGGATTCTCTTTCCTCCCTGTTTAGTTACCCCCCACCCCTACATCTGCTGAAAGATTCTAACAAAAAGAATTACTTCATTAAAGAAATTACTCCAGTGATCCCTGAGTTTCACTGTTACTCATCTGCAGATGTCAGTAAGAGTGAATTAGTCAGGAAAAAATGATTACCATATTTTATATTACCAGAAATATATGTAAAATGTCAATGGAAAGTTGTAGTCAAACAAAGCATTGCTGACAAAACAGCTGAAAGAACTTTGGTAGCTTAAATCTTCTGAAGAAACTGAAAAAGGAAAAGCATAAATTAAGGGAGGGGGAAAATCTCTTTTCTAGTTGTAATCATCTCAGGTATAGGAATGGCAACATGATTTGTGCCTATGGTTTTAAACAGCCCCACAACATTTTATTTAATGGTAGATTAAAAAAAAAAAAACAAACCAAACAACAAAAAAACCCCAAAACCCCAAACCAAAACCAAAACTCCATTACTCTCAATATTCTGCAACACTGGGAAACACACAGAACCAATTTGATACTGTTACCAGCTGCAGCTGGTCACGGTTTTTTACTCAAAATCCTCCTCCATCAAACCTGTAGTTTTTAGGACCCAGAAGAAAGGGAGGTTAACACAGATGCTACTGGGCTTAAAGCAAATATTATTACAGTGAAAATTCTGAGGGAAAAAGAATTAGGGGAAAAATAGAAGCAACCAAAAAACAAACCCAAAATAAAATCCCTACAGATAAAGACTGAACAGTCTCAGGTTTTTTACACAGAACTGCATTAGTGTCTGGGTAAACTTTTCCCCTAAGTACAAAGCGTTTTATACCAGGACCACTACTCAACCCATGGTAGTTAAAATTGTTAGTTGTACTAAGCAATGTCACTTAAACAAGTTTCCAAAGAAACTCCCATAAAGTTAGAGTATGAAATTATTCTTACCTCTTCTAGTTCAACTGAAATGAGCTCAGTTGGAAGATAAAAATATATTTTTAAAAACCCATTTAATCCAGCTAATTGTACAAAATCCACCCCTTGATTGTAACTTGAAAGTTCAGTGGCTTACGTAATGATGACAACTTTTAACATGCCGAGAAAACAAATCACATCTAGCTTGTGAAAAGAGGCAATCCACCAAAAGAGGGAGAGCAGGCCCTTGAATGTACACAGGTTCCTTAGCATGTGGATGGAGACTGGACTGCACACCTTCCACAGTGGAAATCAGCTACACTTCCCCAGGCTCAGAATGTCAAGTTCATATTGTTTACAACAGATTTTCACAGTCTCAGCTGGTTAACCTTTCTCTTCTAAGAGAAGCAGCATCTTGTAGTCTCTAACACTGACTTTTGAGGGTGCCCATTTGACAAGAAGACACAAGGAAACAACACATAATCAAAAACATTCTTTATTAACAATTTCAGGAGTCATCTTCTGAGTCACAATCCTCAATTTTTTGGAGCGGCCGCCTAACACCAATTACTAAGTCTATGGAGAGAAGCTCTGTAACACAATGAAGAACTGAAATGACTAACAGGTATTTGCAATACACTGACTCTAAGCCTTCATCATTTACAGGTAGTGGCTGATTTTTTCGGAGTAAATTAATGGTTTCGAGATAGAATTTGGTGAAGCCATCTCGTTCTGCTGTCCGGTACAAGGCCTTGGGAATACTTAGCAAAGCATCAGCAACCACTTTGGATACAATGGCTACCTCTGACTGCTGACACTGTTTTGCATGGTCCTGAATATAATAATGCAACAGGATTTCAAAGTAACCTCCTACTGGCAAAACTGATCCTGCTTCTATCAGGCAGTTGGAGTAATCCTGAGCAACGCCTGCACAACTCTCCTCCGGTTTAAATGGAACTACATGGCAACTAGTTTTCTCTAGACCTTCCCCGACATCCAGGCACTCAAAGGCAGTGACCACATCAGTGTTAAGCACGGCTAACACAGGAGTGCTGGGGTTCTTTTGACTGTGGACCAGCAGATCACTTTTATTAGGGTCTAAATTTTTTCTCTCTGTTTCATCACTAAGTGGCTTCAACTGACATTCAGAAACCTGGTTACTATTACAAGTATTTTCTATTACCAGTTGCTTCTGAGTAGCTGAAGAACGCCAAGCACGAACACCTGAGGCTTCGCTCTGGCCTTCACCTTCTGCTTTCCATTCCTCCCTCTGATGAACTGTTTTAAACAGCTGCTGCAGCATTGTGAACGCCTCTTGCAAAGCAGCAGCGTGCTGCTCATTAACGCCATCGACCGGCCCACACAGGATCAGGCAATGAGGCTGGAAGGCGCACACACTGGTGAAGCCAATGTGGACGCACCTCTTGGAGACGAGCAGCAAGGGCTGGCAAAACGTGACCGCTGCAGTTTCGGTGATTTCTCTGTCCATGTTATCACCGAACGGTGCGTAAGGGGACACACCGGTGATTTCACTGATAAGGGCCATTTCTTCCGGCGATAAGCACTCTACCACAGAGACACCATATAATTTGGCATAGTAGATAACTACCTCTTCTTGCTTCGCACTGGACAGTAACAGCTTAACGCCGTTACTCTGCAAGTGTTTCATTAAGGCTTCTATCCTCTTAGCGATCCAGCGCAGGGAAGCCTGATACTGACCTTCGGAGCGGACAACAAACTCGACACCGGGGGCCGTCAGGGCGGGCCGCAGGGGCTCGCTGACCAGCAGCGCCCGCAGCTCCCCGTCCGCCGGGCAGTAGGCAGCGAAGTCCCTGCGGAGGACGATGCCGGGCAGGACCCTGGAGCCGGCCAGCGGCAGGCCGGGCACGGCGGCGTGCAGCTCCGCGAACCGCCGCCCGAGGAGCCGCAGCACCTGCGGGAGGGCGGCGGCG
>VWZN01010423.1:490069-525391 GCA_013396955.1 Regulus satrapa | reverse complement strand
GCGGGCGGGGAGCGGGAGCCGCGCCGGAGGGAGGGAGGGAGGGAGGCAGGGAGAGGAGCGGCGCACAGAGCCCAGAGACGCAGAGGTGCGACACATCTTTATTGGAGGCGGCCCGTGACAGTTCAGATCCCTCACACAAAAGCGGTGGTCCCGGGTGTCGGACGGGGCGGGACACGCGGGACGGGGAAGCGGGCGCTGTGTCCTGAGGGCTAATTTTCCCGCTTGGCAGAGCGAAAGACCGGGGTAGGGCGTAAAGGAGAAAAAGTTAAGGAGAAAAAGCCCAGATAATCTTGCCCTGAAATTACATCGTTCGAGCTCTTTCTGTATTACCACAAAGTAGTGCAGCTTCACTGTAAACAATCCTCCACTCTCGGCTCACCAGCCAGAAAGAAGGAATAGAGTAATGTGTTAAGAGCTGATTTCCTCCCCCTCCCCGAATCTAACTAAGCAGGAATATCAGTTCTCAAACACAACAGCCCTCACAAAAGGTCTGATATTATATATGGCACAAATTCGACAAATCTTTACATGTCTCCGAACAGCATAGAAACCCATCAAGAAGGCACTGTTTACAATACTTGAATATCTGCTAAACTTTCTGTGATTTGCGGGTACTCTTGAAATAAAAATAATTAAAACTTAAAGAGATGTACAGAATTTTTGTTACACATTATTTACACAAACAGTGGTAACAGCTAAAAATAACAGCCTTTAAGAAACACTTGAATTACAAGTCTGTTTCATAAACAACTCAAATAGAAAAAAAAATTGCCGAAGGCACAGAAGGGCAGCAAACAACAAACAAAAAGAAACCGCAATCATTGCATTTTACAGAACAACCTTGCAAATAATTTGTGAGATTTCACAAGTGGAAGGAAGGACACAAAAACCGGGCTATAAACCCTCATCAAGTAGTATCAACTATTTAAAAAGGAATCAACACATGAACATCATCTACTGAAAATGCTATTTGCTGCATTTCACATGGCATATTTACTTTCTCTTAGCTTAGGTTATCTGTACCCAATTAGGCAAAGTGTACCTAAATGGCAAATTAAAGGCATAGAGTGCATCTGAAAACAAACAAACCAACCCAACAACACCACATGGCAATAAATTCTGCAGATATTTCCTGTACAAGAAAAAAAACCCAAACAAAACGGGATTTGGAAATCAAATGTGAAAACAAGTGCTGTTATAAACGTTAAAAAGTAGAAGGCCACAGCCCTCAAACATCTGCAAACTGTACAAACAATTTTATATATGTGCAGAGCTCAGTCTTAAGCAGGTAGTAGTCAAGATCTGCTGTACATCATGGCTAAAGAGGACAATGGTGATGCACTAAAGAAAAGGATCCATACATGTCTCTGACCAACTGTACAGTAAAAATTAGGGAAGAACTTGCTTTGTTCTATTCAAATGAAGGAATATACAAAACCCAGCAAAAAAGAATGGCTAGGTTTTCACTGTTCAGAAATTTATCTAAAGTCTCGCAGAAGTCTGCAATTTTACTTTTCAAGAAGTTTCATCACGTGTCCTTTAACTTTCCAGATTATCACTAATACCACTTTTTCAACAGAATTCAACTCTAAAAAAAATAAGTTGGAAAGGAAAATAAGCATAAGGATTTTGTTTTGCTCTGTTCAAAAACTTGAGCTGAGCACAAACTTCAGCTATGGAGTATCTCCTTAGTCTGACATTGTCCAAAGACCGAGCTGCCAGCCAGCCAGCCAGCTGGGTCAAATCCAGTCACTACCATGTGGTCCATGTAAAGTTCCATGCAGACTGTGTTATTCACTGCTCTTAAATAGAAGTGATTGAAAAAAATCAGCATGAAAAGGCAGAAGGACATTTCTATTTACAAGGGAGATAAAAGCTTGTAACTATCAGTCAAGAGTTTCAGCACCACAAATTTAGCAGAATATTATTTTAGGGGATTGAAATTATTGCCAAATCTCACTCATTGGATTGTTCTCACGTTCAGAGGACGTTTAAAGGCTTGTAATGGATCTTAGGTGAAGCTTTGACATCTGAATGCAATAATGAACAGTCAAATTCCAAGCTAAGAACATTAACGTGAATGCCATAACATTTTGTTTTCTTAATGCCGCTTCATACATGGATAACAACTTCAGTTTCCATGGAGAGACTGAGGCATTTGTAATTATTTTGTTTGTTTATGAAGGGACTTTCCGTGTTCACAACTTTTGCCCCATCAGCTGTAGATTTAATTGAAGTCCAACCAGGTTTGGTCTTGCCCATGGCTACAAGATCTGGTTAACGTAACACGTTCCAGAAAAATTATTCAAGACCAAACCATGCCAGTGTGAAGCTGTACAAAATATGCTGAAGTTCACTGCTTACACAATAAACTTTTTCATAGCTGAGGCCCAAGGAAGAGGAAAGGTAAAAGAGAAGGGGAGGTGTGTGAAAGTGTCAGCCACAGAAATATATAAGCTGGACAGATAAACAAGTAAACAGTATTTCTGCTAAATACTAGTGAGACTGATGCAGAAGAGAAAGGCAGATCACCTGGAGAGTCATGTAGGCTGCCCAAGGCAGAAGCAAACCTGACCCCGGCAAAAAGCCAAATATGACTTTTGAACTGTTCCACTGCTCAGGATGGATTGGATTTCTGAGAGGATCCCCTGAAAACAAACCTGGCTGTCCTTCACATTGTGCCACTCATCCTCCTGTTGTCTCACTTGGGGTACTGAAAATACTTTTTCATTTCTACAGCCCCTTTTTGCCTTGGCATGCTTGACTGGCACAGGGAACTCGCCAGATAAACATCAGCACTACATATTTTTTTTGCTGGAATTTTACAAATTCTATACATGCATATATTTCTTCAAATAAAAATGTTAGAAACCCTGGTTTTGAATTTAAACTTAAGCTTTGCATGAATTTGTATGGCTACAGCGTACTAAGAAGGTGCATCCATGTATTCTGGTAGGTAGTATATATTTGCAGTAAAGAGGGATTTCAAACACTTGGATTTTCCTCTTATTTGCTTTGAGATACGTGGCATTAGCCATCACACAATTTCTGAGCTTTCCCTGTGTAAACACACGCATTTTCATTTGCCAGTCTACTCATGACAGTGCCTGAATCCTATTCTACATTGCCTTTTGGAGATTCAGTTCAAGCCACATGCTAAGCACACCTCTTCACGTTTTGTTTCAAAAATAACCATGAGTCCTGGCATCAACAGTCTCTCTGCTTACCGTGACATGGCCGTACACAAATGTAAATCCAAAGCTTTCGATTTTTCAAGACTTGAAAACATACCAGAAATCCTTGACATTTGCAATTAGTGAGAGAGAGTAGACCAAAACCCCTGGCTGTTGTACTATTTAAAATGTGCTCTGTACAGTAGATGCAGGAATGTTTTTATGATGAATGTGAAGTTTTAAAACTATAAAACAGCCGGCTTACAAGCCTATAGTAATTCTGGATACAAACCTCATACTTCCAAAACAAATCACGGACATTATGTTGCAGATTTCCCAAAGACTTTTTTGCCACTTCCTCACACTCACAATTTTTCATATAATAATGTATTTGTTTGACCTTAAACAAAAGTTTACTCCTTTACTCGCAAACACCCACTGCCATTTACAAAAGCTGTTGGCTACTTTGAAACTTTCTTTGTTATAAAAATGATACGTTTATGTGTAATGAAGTGTGCCTGTTTATCATTCTACCATAATAGGAATCATATCCTACCTACAGGGTCTGACCTCAGTGTTTAACTTGATCTGTTCTGTGGTGAAGATTCATCAGTATGACACAATATAAACACAAGGCTGATGTCGTATGACTGCGAGACAGAGGCACACACCAGGAGCAAGAATGTACTGGCACTTACACAATTCTTACTGCAACTGGGTAGACAGAAGAATGATTCTGAACCATGAACGCTGAGGCAAAGTTCTGTAAGTTGTTGCTACACAGTTCTTTTACGTAATATTGCATCATTTAAAGTCCAGCTTAAAATATGGTCCCCAGTAACAGTTTGATCATTCTAGTTCAAGAAGGCCCTTGTTCACACTTCTTATTTGAAGAAGAAATTAATGATAAGCTGTAGCAGAACCATGAGCACGATGAAGACATAGTGCTTAAACTGCAAGGAATGGTAGTCCCAGGGTGATGAATTAGAAGTGACTCTATTTCGTAGCACCGTGATCTCCCTGGAAGACAGAAAACAATACCCTGTAAATTAGAGACGGGACAATTTTACATTTTCTTCTATGTTAGGGCTCCCTACAGAAGGCAGCTTTAGAGGAAAACTATGAAACATCAATGAGCAATCAATATTTGAGAAGAGTAAACATACATGCCAGCCTCTAAGGGGAAAAAACCAAAACCAAACCTGTGAGATTACTATTCTCTAAACATTTTTAAAGCATTTTAATCAGTAGTACCTCTTAATGTCTTCCTGTGTTTCCTTTATAGACTCAATGGCACTCTGCAGTTCACCAAGGTCTGCCCCTTTTTTCCTCAGTCTTGTGTTATGCTTCAGTTGTGCTGGAAGGATACAAAAGCCTGATGTAATTGACTGAAGTGACTGCTGCCATAAAATGAACAAAGTACGAATGACAAACTAAACCTGTAGTAAAAATGAGAAAACTTTCTAACTAGATTCTATTGAAGACTTTGTTTCAGAGTCACCTGTACCAGAGGACAGCAACTTAAGTGCCTGAGGTATCTTTTAAACACTCATATTGTTTAGCTTCTGCAAACGTTATCAACAACAACAATCTACTCTCTAGCCAAATACTACACTACAGATCTAAACAATTAACCTTTTAAGAAAGAAAACAGTTAATGAACACCATTCTTTTTTCCTAGATATTAAATGATGTGCAGCATTAAGCTTACCTACACTGCATTTAAAAAAACCAGGAAAATTTGCAATTAAAAACATGAGCCATTCTGCTCCTTTTGTTTTCCAGAACAAAAGGTGCTTCACATTGGATAGAACTAAAGCATAATAAAAACATTGAGATAAGCAAAGTATGTGTGGCACTGAACTCTTCAATTGTCAAACAAATTTATTATTTCTATACGTAAATGTATCTTTTCTGTACCTTCACTCCCAGAGGAATCCTGGTTATCAGGCTCTGGGGATGAGAAACCACACTCTCCTTTCTTCTGACTGGCTGGCTTTCGTTTGATTTTTGGAACAGTAACCTAAAATTGATAAATTTATGTGTTATTTCCAGAGAACCAGAACTGTAGCAAAGCAGCACGTTCCAACAATGACAGTTAAAAGCACAATATCTAATAGAAGTCCAAGTTAAAATTTTTGAGGTACTATCAGTCTGAATTTTGTGCATCTTCCCATTTAAGGGAAAATACACATTAAACTGCTGAGCTCAAGTCTGTGTATTTTATATTCCTACCCAAACAAGTAATTTCTAGTGCTTAGAATGCAACACAGAAGTGAAAGACATTGCATTGGCTGTGTAAACAACATTTTTGTATGATAACAGCCTTTCCCATCAATCCCAGTGCTCTGATGATCTTACACATAATGTATAATATATACAAGTTCCTGGGTCTTGTATGTGCTGTCAGAACTGGAACATACCATTGGTGTCCGATGTCGAACTTTTGTCTGGATTGTGCCATCTTTTTCAAACTGGATCATATCATTCAAAGGGTCCCACGGTCTGGTACTAGAAAAAGTAAATATTATTAGCACTACAGGAATTTAAATAAGAAATATTTCTTGTTCAGAAACAGTACGAAGAGGCTAAAACTCTGCCTATATAGAAATTAGACAGGGCATCATGATCTTATTTTCTACCTATGGTCCAGTCTTAACCTGAAGGGCAAACAGAGCTAAAAAATGAACTTCATATGCAGATCAAACCCCCAGCCAGCTGATAGGAGTACAAACTATTAACCAACGATGTAATTATGATTTTTTTTTTGGCCAATCATATGTATTTGCAAACCTGGAAATATTTCCTGCTTCAGATACAGTTATTATTTTTAAACTACAGGGAAATTAGGGACATTTAAAAATATTTAGACTGCTTTTTGTTGAGTTTTATTTTCTTCCTTTTAGGAGATGCCTATGAAGGAAAGTTTAAGAATCAGTTACCTCAAACCTGCTTTCATCCCAAAGTGGGTAATGGTAATCAAGACTGATTTCACGAGACACTAACAAGCTATACAGTTTTCTTGTTCTGATTTTTAAGAGTGCTTTTCCAATTACAGGCTAATACAGAATTTAAAAAAACAAAACAAAACCAGAAAAAAACAAAAAAAAACCACAAAAAACCCCAAACAGCATAAGACACATAAGTCAGTGGAGAACAACAAGCAGCCAAAGGAAAATACCAACATCACCACTGATTAGACTTTTCAGGACAGAAACTGCAAGTGAGCTGCAGGAAGGATGTTCTGACACACAGCTTTAGTGAGAGTAGATTACACATGGATTTCCTTTCATGTCCTTCTGTATTGCCTTTTAAATAGCTGTAGTTGTTTCAGATGTTGTGAACACAGACCTACACTTACATCTTAGCTTAGCCTGACTTGAATTAAATGTCATCTGAGGTAACTGGGTTAAGAACTAGGCATTGCTCTCTTCTCTATTTGTAATCCAGATGCCTAAATCCATAATCCAGATACCTTAACAAATGCTCCAGCTCACTGAACACATCTTCCACAGTAAGTGTAGAAGACTGCTGTCTACATGGACCAGGTGGTGAGCCAGCATTATATGCTTGAAAGGAGAGAGAGGCTTCTGCCAGGGAATGCTGTCAGTGCAGGCTTCTTTCTGGCACATAGCAAAATTTCTGTGGCACATCTGAACCACAAGGCCCCAAGAAATAACACAGATTACCAAGATAGGTCTTAAAGCTGCCGGGGAAGGTCTAACAGATTTCAAGCACAGTTCTCTTCCTAATGGTTTTTCACAGGGTTCAAGAATATGGACAGTCAATTAAGCTGGACTGTTCACAACTCTGCCAACAGGAAGAGGCATCAACAGCACTAGAGGATCCAAACTAAGAGAGGGTGCTTCACTGAGCATTTAGTCTAGTTAGGGAATTTCCCTGCTGCACAGTGTTTTCAGTGGTGAAAGTCTGCACAGACTTAGTAAGAAACCAATGAAATTAATAAAAAATAAATTTATTGTTTTTAAATACACAGATTCATGTTGGGTTCCAGGAAACCTCCAGGTTGCAAATTTGCTGGAGATGTGTAGAGTACTCGGGATACTTGTACTCTTCCCTGTACATACACTTAGGCCATGATCTCAATATCACCATTCTTGTACAGAAAGGTAAAGGCCTCCCAGGCTTAGCCATGGGAATATGCTTCCAGCATCCATGGACTCAAAGTTACTTAACTTAGTGTGTATCAGCTTTGGCCCTTTCACTGTTACAGTCCCTCCAATACAGAAGCATGCTGGGTACTAAAAAGAAATCAGCAGAACATGGGTCCTCTGTGAAAACTATCACTAATAAAGGACTCAGCTTCAAGTTGACTTTTGCAACATTGGTGAGGACACAGAATGCATCCTTCCAGCAGTCAGGGAGACAGCTACATCTTCAGCTTCTGACCCAGGGCATCACACAAAGAGATTCACACACTTATGTGCAGGACACATTTGAGAGCCAGGCAGAGCCACCTGGTCCCAGCATTAACTATTGCTGTCAACCTTCTATTCTCGAAGTTATTCTGATATATAACGAATTAAATGGCTCAATACAACTAAACACAGGCTTCTCTGATTTTCAGACACTGGATTTTCTGATTTCCAGAAGGTATGCCCATATGTACCATATTTTAAAGTTTGAGAAAATCTGTGTAGGGGTTCTGGCCAGTCTAGGGGGGAATAAAGGGAAAAGAGCGCACTCCAAACTGCCATGCCCCAAAAAATCTAGAAGATAGCACAGCTATTTATGTACATAAATAAGCTATATGTATCAGTTCTTTTGCTGCTGAAGGCGCAGGAAGAGGCTCGGCAACATCGCCAAGCGCTCTGGGACTCACTCAGCATATTTGTAGTGCCATTCTCCTGTGACTGAATCCTGGTCGAACAGCTTGCATGTCCACTCTTCACCCTTAAGCTTCCGCTCTTTGGCACTCTTTCTCTGAGCTTCTTCCAGAATACATTTCTCCTGAGTAGCTTCTGTTTGGTCTTTATTATTTATTGCTTTTGTCACTTGTTGCCAAAGCCTGACAAACGAACAATATACAGAGTCACAATCTGGTTGGCAGAAATAATCGCAAACGATTTCCTCAATTACAGGTTAAGTAAATGAACCACCCTCCAAAGAGAATATTAACATTTTAAGAAATGTTTTATCCACATTTCTGTGAAGACTTCCCTGACTGAAGGTATATAAATAATGATCTAATGATCTTATCTTATAAATAATTCTTATATTTAACATCTTACTTTCTTTTATTATTAAAGGCTAGTATCATCAAACATGAGAAATTAAAGATAATTTGCTTCTAAGATGTTTTAATTACATTTCTATGAAGACTTCCTTGATTGTAAGGTATATAAATAATGATCTAATGATCTTATCTTATAAATAATTCTTATATTTAACATCTTACTTTCTTTTATTATTAAAGGCTAGTATTATCAAACATGAGAAATTAACGATAATTTGCTTCTAATTTGGAGAAGATTGTGAATTTTATTCTGGCAAAATAAATAAATGGTTCCAAAGTGAACTTACTTCTCTGACTCAAAGTTATCTTGCTCTTCAAGCTTCACAGTGTATCTATGTAATCTACGCTGCTTGATATCAGATGTTGGGTTCCAGAATGTCTCTGAAACGCCTGTCTTCTTATCACTAATAATAACTTCACTGTCCTGTAACAGACATGATTGGTATCTTAATTGTAATTATCTCAAAGAGTGCCAAAATAACCCAAAAAAAAAGCAAGGAATAGGCCTTTTTTTTTTTTCTTCTGTAATAAGAATTTATTTTCTTTAGAATGAATGCAGTTAAGAATAATTAGATACACGAACTTTAAAACTCAACTTCACCCCTCTGTGCTATGTTCTAGCTGGTAAGAGAGATGCAGGGGAATCATTAAAAAAGAGTGTACCATGTCACCTCAGCAGAACTGAAAAAACCTTAATATTTCAAGCTGGTGCCATAAAAGTTCTTCATAGTACTACTGCATATACCAAAATATTTCAAAAGCTTCACTGTGAAGCAACATTTCATCTTCTTCATAAACTACTTAAATGTGCACTTTCAGACCTTTTAAGAGCTGCAAATAGAACAAGGTTGATTATATAGTTTCTTGAGTAATTTCTGCAAAAGCAGTACTTAGCTTTTTTTAAACATGAATCTTTTTTATATTTAAGTTTTATTTTCACTTGTCTCAACCATCAGCCAGAATTTATAAAAGAGAATCACTTACTACTTACCCAGTGACCCTCTAAAATAGCCAGAACTTCTTTGCCAAGCTTAATTCTCCCTGATATTTGGTTAACACTGTCATTGTTACCCAAAAAAGGCTGCAAAACAACAACAACAAAAAGGTTTCATGTTTATTTTAATAACATACTATTTTTGTTGATATGTTCAGTCTTCAGAAAAAAATGTGAATTTATGAAATGTGCTGCCAACAGCCCTGATATCTTTAATATTCTATCTTCTACCTATTAATCATAAAGAAGTCTAAAACCAGAGTAAGTAGTTTCTTCTTCCCCTCTTCTTAAAATTGAGTAAAAGTATCATCTAACATATGTAGAAAGAAAACAGAAAATAATGCAGGAAACCATGACATGATATCCTAAAGGGCACAGTCACTTGCTGCACTAATTTCAGAGCTTTGCCAAGGACCATTTGTTATTAGAAATTATCTTTTGTAGAAACAACAATGATTGCCCGGAATTTTCTTTGGCCTTTTGACAGGCTGCACGTGTGTCCTGTGGACTGACAAGGCAATCTGTCAGTTAACACAGCCTCCCAACTTTAATGCTTCCCCTATAATTTCAGCTGAATAGACTTTCCCTTGCCATGTGCACATTTCTTGGAAACTGTTTTTTCATTATGTTTTAAATCAGTTTCCACCTCAAGGATGGCAAATGCATTTTTCAGAAGCCATCTAGAAGTAGTTCAGAAACCTTTGTTTAGCTTATGCTAGTGGGCATTATGGTCATTCTCCTTCTTGTGCCCACTCACAGCCTTTACTAACCTTGAGTTTGAATTCAATTGTTGCACTGTAGCCAGTTTTCTCACAGGTGATATTGACTATTCCTCCAAGCTCTAGGGTCATTGTTCCATAAAGAATTCCTGCAAGAGAAAAACAAAAACCACAAAACAAAAACCCCCAGCTAAAATGAATGTTTTTAACTGAACAAAACAAAAGCCCTAAGTTACTTGGATACAATTCCTAGAGTAAGCATGCTTGTGCCAGAGGAAAAATTGTGTTTTCAGATGACATTTGCTGTGTGATTCTGTGCATTCTGAAAGGGAGTTCTGGAGTATATTGGTAGACAATTCTGAGTAAGTTACATCTTAAAAATAAGCAATTCTGCAATCTATTTTGTGCTATTACTGACCTCCCAGAAAACTTTACAAAGCAATGACCAATTTTCCATAGTGAAACTATGGACAAATGTTCATGATTTATAATCAAATCACACTGTGGTGTAGATACTACACAGCTTTACATGTTTACAAGAGGAAAATAGAGGAAAAGCTCACAGTTGTTCTTAAAAAAGGCAACACAAACAGTAAATTATTGTCATGTAGTGACAGATAACTATATATATATGTACACTCTTACTATTTCTTACTAGTTCTGGAAAAAACAAACTTTTCCTGTGTCAAAAATTAAAACATGGCTTAAACAACAGATGTATTTTTCTCCTGATAAAATATGTGGAAGACTAGAGCCAGCGACATTGCCAATGTTCAGAATATTCTTCTCCAGATGACAGACTTGAATCCAACACAGCACACTTTTTTGAACAATTAAATATTTAGAATAACAAACTTCTTTTCTTTAAATAACTTTGCCACCTAAAGAATGATAAAAACCACTACCTTTACAATGGGCATATGGCATTGTCATTACATAATCTTCTCCCCTATTTAGAAACGTTAGCCGTCCTTCTCCGTCGAGTATGGCAGATAATGAATTCCCTGAAATTCAAAAACAAACTGTCACACTTCTCACCCTGCGAGACAACAGTCAAAATTCCCTAATAACTAAACAGTACCATTAAGAACATCAGTATATTTAACACTGCAACCTATCCTGTCTAGTGATGCCACAATAATACATAGTGTCTCCATTTAAAAATTAAAACACTCCAAAAATAGAAATTAAAATTCTGAAGACCAGTAGCAAAAACTGTGTAAGGAAAAGACAATACAACAACCGAAACACAAACCCTTCTAACAGCCTTCTTTCATCCACAAAACACAGCTCACGTGCACCAATTTTGCATCCCTCAATACACAACCAAAAAATCCCCATTTTTACCATAGAATTTTGATTTGGCCAGAATGCTTCCACTAAGGCAAAAACCATCCTTGCGGTTGCTAACATAGAAGGCAGATATTGGAGGATGATGTGACACCTGTTGGAAAAAAACACATATTTGAGAAAAACAAAAACAAGCAATATAGTATAAACTTTGAGTTAATAATGACAAAGCAAAATCCAGGTTGCGCATATTAGAATGCAGTTAATACAGGTGAAGTCTGACTAAAATCATTAGGGATAATAATAAAGCAATCACCTACTGAATTTCAAGAATTAACAAAATCAGCACTTGACTTATTCCAGGGGAAAAGGAAGGGAAATATTGGAAACACCTTCCTCACTCTCTCTTTAGGAGGGCACACTTAAAAGAGATATCTGTAAGAAAACTGTGCTCACCAGAAGAGGTTTTAGGATACTATTTGTACACTTCAATACATTTTCTGAAACTATCATAGCATTTAAGTAGCACAAATATACAATAGATTTATTTTTCTTAAAGCTTTTTTTCCAGTTATTGCATCTACCTGTTCTGCAATATAAAAAGTCTTGCTGTTTGTCCTTGGATGAATCCACATGCAGCGGAAAAACTCTCCAAGTATAGGATTGTACGGCTTTTTTAGTCCCTACACAGAAATTGAGGAGACAGTAACCATACTGTGCATGTACACAAGTCACAAAACATTTTATCAGTCTATCACTGAAAATCAGACACACAGGGAAAAAAAATTATCATACATGCCAAGGTACATGGTACTCGATTTCATCATCTGAATATTATGCTCTCTATACGAATAGTCTTATGAACAGTCTGCTCTTCCTTCTAAGGAAAGCATCATACATTCAGTATATCCACTAAAGTATTCTACACACAAGAATATACACACACAATATAAAGAATATTTTTTGCAGAATTATTACAGAGCTGTTGTCTGAAGTTAGGTAATAAGAACTTTCTGTCAATACTACTTCCTAGCAACTTGACTGTGAAGAATATTTAGCACACAGCTGAATGAAGTGGTGAAAACATTAGTGGTGAAATCCTTCAATTTCAGACTGTTTTCATCACTAAAGAATGGTAAATACAGAACTGGCTCAACTTTTATAAAAAAAAAAATATATATAATTTAAATTCTACTCCAAGGGACAAACACAATTTAATATAGTCAATTTTAAGCATGGCTAGGGGTCAAAAATCCCATTATGTTTGTGTAAGCAATGGAAACTTAACTTTGTTTTTTTTAAAAAAAAGTATTAAAATACAAATTTAAAAAGAAAAGCTTACTCCAGCATATCCCTAAGTCTTCAAACTACACACAGCGACTAAAGACAAAACAAAATGTGAAAGTATACCTTTGGCTTTTTGTAGAATCCTGACAAATACCACTTCACTACTTTTTTCATGCGGTTGTAAGCATTCTCTTCAAGAGCAGCTCTGTGAAACAGAGCACACAGATCAAGTATCAGTATTGCATCATTTATAACAATTGCTGTCAATTGTTGTAACATATCTTGAATCTATGAGCTTATATATACAGGTCTGTGATTTGTTGTAAAACTGTAAAACTTTCAGCCCGATCTCACCAAATTTAAAGTTCTCAAATAATTGTCTGAAAATTCAAGTCAAACAAAAATGCCAGAAATGGTACTTCCGTATTTGAGTCTGTTCTTTGTACTATTAAATTCTGTTGCATCCCCACTCAAGTTCTTACATTTATAGGTTGTAGTACCTTAGTATCTTTTTACTACCAGCCTACTTACATGCAGAGCTCTAAGCTGAATAATATTTCAATTTACAGTCTTTAATTTATTAACTACATTTGAGCAGGCAACTGTAAATCTGGACAGAAGTTAACACTGTATTAAAAAAAAAATTAACCAGTATTGGTTTCTCATTTTAAATATGCTTCTTGGAGAAAAAAAAACAAACCAAAACAACTAATTTTCAGAAGTCTTTCAACCAGTCTTTAGAAGCTAAACCGGAAATGCCTGCAACAGAGCTGCTATTAAATTGTAAGAGGGGCCAGACTTCAAGATGAGCTCTCAAGGTTGACAGCTTTCAGAGAATGACAATATATGACACGGTTGTCCTATTCTAATTTAAAAATTTTTAAGAATGAAAACCAGAGACAGGACTGACTTACTCAGACAGAAAGTCTGCATGGTAATAGTAATCAGACAGCTTGTCCAGGAATGAGCGAGGTTCCAAAATAAATGTAGGCAGCACGACCTTGGACAAGTCCATTCCTGGCCGGACTTGCTTCAGCAGCGTCCAGATCAAACTTTTGTTTTCTTCTGACACCTCTTCTGTCTGAGCAGCCTCACCGGCCTAGGAAGAGCCAAAAAAACTGCTTAACAAAAAGGAGAAAGCAAACAGTCCTCCAGAAGACAGGTCAACACATTCTAAGGTTGCAGTGAGAACGGGAAATAGATACTTCAAATTAACCACTCTGAGATGCTGAAGCAACTATGGAAGTTAGATCAGGTTTCTATAAATACATTTATGATACGTGTTTAATGAAGTATAATAGATATACTATTCAGCATTAAAAAAACTGCATTTGTTTTCATCATCTCTAGGCTGGAAAATTTTGAGGTCGAATGTCGTTCAGAAATCCTTCTTTAGTCCTTCCTTAGGCATCACCTGCATTGCTCTCTTCTCCGATGGATATTTATACACCAAAGGGCTGTTCATTCTACCAGCTCTTCCCAACCATAAAAGCTGACACATCTATGCTTTCCACTGCCTTGGATCAGTCAGCAGCATCAGTGGTTTTCCTTAAAAAAAGTACACGACTTAAGAGCAACTGAGCAAAACCAGCAGCCACACTCCATCCTCCTTTCTGTCCAAGAAGAGGGGAGATATTATCCCATACAGTTTCTGTAATCAAGAACAATGGTTGTAGGAAAAGCAAGCAAAGGGCATCCCTTTTTCCAGAACACTTTTAAAATGCACACTCAAAAATTTGTCACTTAAAACTGCTCAGCTTTTCCTAAAATACTGCTTTGTCTACACATGGTACTGGAAAGCACTAAAGCAGAAGATAGTCAAGTTCCATGACTATTAAAAAAAAATAATAATAAATCTCATAGTCATTTCTCTTAAGGAGAAAGAGGAGATTTGTGAAAAGACTCATTCTGATTTTTTGTTACCAAGATTTTTAGTTTACAAATCCCTATCATATTTCCCTGTGTAGGCAAATACATAAAACAACCTGCAGAAGTGGAATAGCAGCTCTGGGGAATCATTAGACTGCAAGGTGGCATCAGAAGCACAGCAAACCTTCCACTAAATTCTGCAGATTACAACTGCTTAACTTCTCTCTTGCAGGAGAAAAAAAAAGAAGTTTCTGGTTGCATTCAAACCTTCAACTTGAAGATATTTACTTGAAGAAATAAATAGGACTAAGTTAATAAAACCCAAACAGAAGTAACAGCAAAAGAACAAGTAGTCAGAAGAAGTAGTCATGACAAACTTTTGCTGCTTTCTGTACCTTCTGTCTGAGAAATATGCCAGGTAATTTCATTACCTCTGTTAAAATCTCATACATTAGCACAAGAGTGGCAAAGCAGAGCAGAATAGGGGTGAACAGAACCTTTTCTATACATTACTGCTGAGAGTATGAAAGCCAATCCTGCAAGTCAGCTTTCGTGTGTAGTCTGACCCTTAAAATATCAGTTTACTATTTGGAGAAGCTGCTTGCTCAGTACATGAACAGCACTTTTACCTCCCCAATTTCTTCGTGACTCTGTTCTAAGTAAGTAGTTTCCTTGATATCAATTGGCTCTGGATCAACATAAGAATCATCCTGTCGCTCCGATGTGTCACTATCGCTTTCTTCACTTTTCCCCAATCCATCGTTATCAGATTCCTCGTGGTAATGGTCATGGTCATTTTCCTTATCAGACTTGTCAGAGTATGTATCTTGATCTTTGAAATTATGCTTTTCCATTTCACTGTCATTTAACCTGTTAAAAACAAAGCTAAATGAAATCTTCAACTTTACACAATAATTTCATTGTTTCCAAACCAGGATGTTAATAAAATACACACTAAAATTGCCAATATCAAGCCTGAGGTGGCAGTAGTGTCAAACTAGCCTTGCTGGAAATATATAGGATGTATACTCCTCTCACTGAACTGTCAAATGATACTGATGAGCTGAGACATCAACCAGCTCTCTGAAGCTAACAACAGACATCAACTGAAAATTAATTTTTTTGGTATTTTGAACAGTTTAACTGAGTACTTAAACATGCAATACTCCAATTTCCTTAAGTCAAACTTTCCCCTGGATCCACTTTGCTTAAAAAAATATTTTTTTAAATTTTATTTGCAGGGCATAAAACACACTGCAAATGAGGCATATAAAGAGAACGCATGAGCAAAACAAACTGCAGGTTTGGCCTCCCTGTGGCGAAATTATCACTACAAGTTTCTGCCAGAAAGCAATCAGGTTTAGTAATTGATTCACTTACGGTAGGTTTTCTGCACTGTGCAAGTTGTTAGCACGAAGAAGACCATAGAAAGAAACATGAGTATTGTCGGCTGAGGAGTTCAAATCGTGTTCTTTACCTTCCCTAATCATTGTACGTTTAAGCAGACCTGAACATTTCAGTGCCAGCTCCAAAGCATCCATCCAACACCTGCCTAAAGACAAATGCAGTATTAGACTATAAATTAAGGATTTAACAGAACTACACCACTTCTGTTTTCTAACTGGGAAAATTAGTCCTTTGGACCTGGCTCGCATTAACTTTGAAGACACATTTCAGAGTTGTTCCATATTATATGCACTGGATTTTACAGTCTGGTGGGAACATAAAAACAACTCACAACCACCCAGATTCTGTACAAGGGAGGGGCAGGATAAGCAAGGTAAATCATTATTTTTTTAAAGCATATTCCAGCATTTCTTCCTTAATGTAAAGTCTGGTTCCACCCAGGCCATGACTGGAATGTCCCCAAAGTTGCCTGCAGCACTGCTCTAGTTCTGAAGAGTAATCGCATCATTTGGCAAAATTAGCCCAAGTAATATGATAATAGTGTGGAAAATGAGTTATAAAAAGAGCATATAAGTAACATTTAAGAAGATGAAAAGCAGATATTCTAATTTTCTTTGGCAAAAAGTAACTGAATAAATTTGGGCATTCTTTCCCCTTCTTACTTCTTTTCCATGTATCAAACCTGTTTCTCTAAACAGAAGGCAGAGAGAGTCCTATTTTTAGAGTCTGCAGGGGCATGCTTAACTAACCAGTAAATGAAAAGCCCCTGCTAGAAAGAGCTACACAACAGTCCTAAATTATTTTTTTTTCACATTGTAGCTTTACAACGTAGTTGCACTGATCACTGCCTTCCCAGTGAAGGGTGTTGACAAAACTACATTTAGAAGGAATTTTTACTATTTTTACTAGAACTCTGTGCAACAGCTGCACATAACACAAAAAGGCTTTAATAAGAATATATCTATATTAGCACTTTACAAAGGCACTTGATACTTTGAGCTTCACATTTAGACATACATTAATATAGCTACATCACAGATAACCCTTTCTCCCTCCTCTATCCAGTCAACAAAAGGCAACTGCAAGGAGTTCAATAATTTTCCTTCAGGTCAATATTCTCCTTAAATAACCATAAAAAAGTACTAATAGCAAATAACCATAAAACAGTATCAATAGCAACATAACTGAATGTTCTAAATTAAAGGAGAACCTTAACAACATTCAAACTGCAATCAAAGTGCTGTAACAGACATAAGACAATTGAAACCATCTTTCTCATAACTAAGTGTTGTCAGTGCTGAAAACCAATGAAGTATCTATTTACCATCTGATTCTGAAGCGGCTCGGATGATCAAGTAACTGCTGGGCAATGGCAGAGTTATAGCACCAACTGCTTCACCTTTAGGACCCTTGAAATACACAAAACAAGAAAAAGCATCAGATATTTTTAATTCAGCTTTACAGGTTATCATTCAATGGAGTAAGAAGCTGACACACTGCAGGGCTATTTACTGTCACTCAGCAACATCTAATGAAGACATGAATGGGAAAGACAGACAGCCCTCTTTCACTGGATTTCTTCTTCAAAGACTTCATTCTAAGTATAGGATCCAATTCAAGCCCACTTTTCAAAAGATTGGTCTTTGGGCTTCAAAAAATTTTTTTATTTGGTTGGGTTTTTTTTTTGATTTTGGTTTGGGTGTGTTTTGGTTTGTTTGGGTTTTTTTGGTTTGGTTTGGTTTTTTGGGGGGAGGGTTTTTTTTGGTGTATAAATCAGACTTGGCCAAAGTTTTATTTTCTCTATGAAGTTCTTCACACTTCACATTAAAAAAAAAAAATCAAAAGACTTTTCCCTTTTTGTCAACCTTCATTTTGGAATAAAATGTTAAGTAGCCATTTTAAATTCCCTTCCAAAAAAGGTTCATCTATGGTAACTTTAAGACAACTGATAGGCAAAGAGGGCTGTATTGAACATACTTCAAGCTATCGCTGAAAGCTGGGTTAAGCCTGCCTAACTGATCAGTTAACATATTTTCATCTTTACTGATTTCCCCCAGAGAAGCCTAATGGAAAACCAATAAAAGGCTTAGAAGAGGGAATTGGAAAGCCAGCAGAAGTTTTGAGCAAAAGCAGAGAGAGGCAAGGTAATTTTAGAAGCAAGCAAATGGAACAGCCAGAACATTTCTGAGGGCGAGAAGCAGGTAAAGAAGTTGTCTTGGTGGCACTTAAATACCAACACAGACAAGCTAATGCTGCTGTAACTGATGTTCAGAAACTCCTGAGGAGTCAGTATAGAGTAACTGGGCATTAGAAACAAGATTTCCAAACCTCAGCCTTTCTCTGAGAGAGTGGAAAGGTGTGCCTACGAACAGTCTTTGGTGAAGCAGCACCACCGCGATTAGGAGTTAGCGGGTACCAAGAACCAAGAGGGACACCCCCAATGCATGACCGCTCCTCAGCGCAAGGGTGGGAAGGCAGGGAAGAAGGCCAATGTCACCTGAGGAAGGGAGAGCACCTTGGCACCACCCCAGGCAGAGGTGGCGGAGGAGCTGGGGTGCTCCAGCACCGTGCGAAGGCCTCAGCCCCCAGAGGGCCTGGACGCTCTCGGGTCACATGACACCGGGGCAGACTAAGGGCGCCCTTCTGCTCACGAGATCTCCCTTTGGGTTTACACTCCGGGCGCTGGAGGGTACGCTACTTACTCTCTACCAAACAACTGCAACTTAGAGATGAGGTGTGGTTTTGGTGCCTGGTCTTGCTGGCAATGCAAAGAAGTTACACTCCCTACGCGTTTTAACAATACATTGATTAAAACCAAATGAGTAATTTTTAGCAAAGATTTAAGTAACTGCTCATGGATCTTGATTTCCTCTAATTGGTTACTGTTCCAACAGCATTGGATACTTTTCTTTTGTACCACCCATTATGGTTTCAAAAGCAATTTTCAGTAGTCAGTGATCTGTACAAGAGGCACATTAATTTCTGTTTGCTGGGTGACTTTATTTGGATTACTTGGATTATCTGTTTTTGATAGAAAGATGCTACTACTCCAAGCCAATGCTCAAGTTTAAAATTCCATTACAATAAAAAAAGTTGAAGTTTACTTCTTACAAAATATTCATGCCAATAAAACTCAGATGCTGTGAACATTTTCAAAGACAACAATGAAAACTGATACACAGTCACCCCTAACTAAATTGACTAAAAATTATTTGCTATAACTTTTCTAATTAATCATTTCAGAAAACTGAAATGGCATCAGGACCAGGTACACAAGGAAGACAAAGTACAGTGCATCAGCTACCTCAGAGTGCAGGAGGAACATCAAAGACCACAGCAACAGGCTTCAGGGAGTTATGTGAAGTGACTGGGCACAAACTACTGCAGAAGAGAATTTGCAGTCTGCCAGAAGGACATACCATGGGTTGTGTGTTCAAGTGAGAAAATCTCCTGTGGTACTTATACCTCTATACATGTTTTTTTGCAGTGCTATCTTTCTGCACTATCTGCAAACAAGGCTTCCTTTGCCTTGGACTTGAGGTTCTTTCTGGTAAATCTACTCTAGATCAGTCAATTGCTATCACACTTATGCAAGTTTGCCTCATGACAATAAATCTGTAAACAGAAGACTATGATTGACTAGGTAGACAAGATAGAAAAGGGTTTCAAATTTAAAGGCCTTTCATCTAAAGGAATCCAGTAATTCTCAACTGCAAATAGCCATACCAAAATGAACAAACGCCACTCCAGCTCTCAGCACATTTAGAATGGACAATATCAACTTGTGCAGGTCCAAATTTTGACCTACCTTAAAAAAGTAAAAATCTGGTGGGGCATGTCCTCTAAATTCTAAATATCTAGTTAAAAAAACAAACAAATCCATTTCTCATTGCCAAGCAATAAAGAAATATAATACTGATTTGTGATCGTCTGCAGACAGGCCACCACTTTGCAATGTATGTATATACATAATCAATAAAGCACATTAACACAAAATGCTATAGCTTTGGAAAAGAATATGGAGTTTATGTTCTGCAAGTGTAAGATCACCATTAATTACTGAAAAGTTTGCCTAAGCAACAATAAAATACAATTATTCAAAAGCAACTGTAAGTGATTTGGTCTAACTTTGGTAAACTTAAATAACACTGCTAAATTATCACAATCCAGAATGATCACAAGCATCAGGAATTATACTGACTGACTTCCCAAAGAAAAGGATGACAAATTTAACATAACATATTCTACAGGTGTGACAGTACATCTATATCAATTTAAGATTCAGAAGAGCTACTAACTGTGAGATTGTAAGATGTATCTTTTAGGGGGTATAATTAATTAATTCTAATAAGGGGCCTAATATTGTACAGTAATTTCATCTAAAGCAAGACTTTATTTCAGAAGCAAAATATGTTCACTTGTGCTGTGCTTCCACATCCCCTCTCCACATGTAAACACAAATCAAGGACTACAATAGTTTATCAGATTATAAACAATGAGTAAGAGTAAGCATTAAAGATGCTGCAGGATACTGAAATTAACCTTTGCTCTGCAGAACAGATCTGTTGTGCTTTTCAGCACAGGTAAGAGCTGCTCACAGTATTATGCCGTGCACGACAAGGCAAACAAACATCAGAATTGAATGAAAACATTTAACTTCCTAACATTATAACAAAGAGGAACAGACTTGGCTAACAAGTTTTAATATGAGTTATTATTGCACAAGCAAGCAAGTTCCTTTTTGACTCTTACAAGCAAATTGAACTAAGGTGACATTTTATTACAAGAATATAGAATTGGACACCAAGAAATGTTTATAACAAAATTCTCTTATTTTGGCAAATCTCACCTTAATTTCTCAGATTTGACTGATGTAAAATATAACATTAAACATTCATTCCTTTAATTTATGTGATTACCAGTGATGGCATTAACCTTTTGATTAACAACCCTTTGCACACCACACTTCTGAAGCTCTCTAAATACATAGAGCAGCATAAATCAAATACTTTTTCTGATGAACAGAACTAGATCTTGAGGGCCTATATTCAGAATCAACACAAACCTCTGAAGTTGAAACAAAAAACACAGAACCTTTTCATTGAGGTTGTCTTTACTCATAGCTGATTAATACTAGTCATCCCTTAAGAACCATGCATGCTACCACTAACCTTTGTAGCCCATATGGTTTGCTCCAAAGGATGAAAAAGTTTGAAACAAAAGCCATCTTTTTTAGAAGGCCTCTCGATGAGTTCACAAACGTTCAGCAGCACTGTTCCTACCCACTGGTCATTTTTGGGAGTTTTGTAAAGAAGCAACACTCCTGGTTTCAGTGCACACCACAGTTTGGTCCAGCTTTTCAAGGTACCACGAATCTAGAAGATAAATAGTTACAGGTGTATCTCAATAAAGTCAATACTAAAACCATCCCCCTTACTGAAATTAAAACTGAAATTTATTAGCTTTTCTTTCAAAGCAAAGTGTATCAGGTCTTTCGAAAGTTTAGCCAGGTTTATTAGAGAATATAAAGGTATGCTTGTTCTTCTGTCTTGCTGAATACTCAGTTCTACAAATGGGTATGCACACATCCAGATATGGGAAGTATGACAATTCAACTGCACTACTGTTGATACTATTAGCTCTGTCTTTAAGATAGCAGTACCAGCTAGTTTTTAAGAGAGGAAAGGAAAATTATCAGAAATACACAAATAAACCTGCAATCTAACATCTGACTAAATCATTTTTGCAACTGTTATGTATGTAACAGAGCCACTTCAAAGCATAGCATGAGAAGGACAAAATGAGAATTGCAAAGCCAATTCATCCCACACTGATGGCTATGCACATAAGAATAATGCGACTAGGGGTGACTGCAGTTAAGTGGGAGCTAAGTTCCTCTATTAGTCCCATAGGATTTTTGATCACAGAGACCTTGGGATGCAATTAGTAGCTGCTATGCCCATAGACAAACATTAACAGCAAGTAAAAGATTGAGCCTTTTCTATTCTGGCCAGAAAGCAGTAAGCAACTAACTGCTCCATCTTCAACTCAGGTTTCACACTTGGATTCTGACCTTCAACCAGTCAGCCATAACAATAACTGAGGGGTCCGTGATTGTGCTAAGTAATTCTTTTGTGGCTCTCTTCTTTTCTTCCCTGTAGTTTTTCTTTTGAACCTGTAAATAATAATAATAAAAATGTTTACAATGTCATGGCCATAAGCCAGTTATCAGCATAAAAAGGTACTGACCAACACAAGCTGAGGAAAAACCTGCTAAATTCCATTTGCAATACAGACAGAGAAAAATAGCTTTAAAACAGGCTATTTGACTTCAAAGTAAGAACAATTACTTCAAGAGCAGCTATGACATAGACAATTTCAGATTCTTCTGCAATTTTCTTTAAAAACTGAGGACTTAAAACTGAGGACTTGGAAACTCCTGCTAGAATCCAAGGGGAGGAAAAACCTACCGAACCAAGTTCTGATAGCAGGTACATTATCTGATTCGTGGTCTTTACCCACCAGTTATGTTCCTCCCCAGGAGAAATTTGCAACAATTTATCTCCCTCATTTAAAGCCAAATAATTTTACATTTCTCCTGAAATAGTACCTACCAAACAGTGGAATTTGGTCATGTTACAGTACAGGGGGAGGAAGGTAGTAGAAATACATTCAAATTGCAATTGTGATAATTCTATTTGTCATTTCATTCATTGCACGTAGATGTCCTGAGATCCCAGTCAATGTGAAACAACCTGTAATCTTCTGAGTTGTTCTACAATATTGTGCCATCTTAAGGACTGCATCATAGAAGCCATGATTCAAATAAAAGTACAGTAAAATTTGATGAGATTCAACAGCACAACTTCTCACAATACTTACATATTCCCTAAGTCTTATAATTATTTGGCATTTTTGTCTTCTCATTAGAGAATAAGGTAAAACTATGGAATGCATTTATAGTCCATGAAGAGTTACTAGGAAATTAATTCACCTTGAGAGATTCTTTTTTTGTAAGTTTGCTTGCAGATTGAGAGATGTCCTTCTCAGAGCCATTGAAAAGCTTGGATTCAGACTGAAATTCACAACACATATAATAAATAAATGACAAAGAGAGATAAAAGAATATACTACTGATAGATAGTAGAATATAATACTGGCACTGTAGCAAGTGTTTGAAGTGCAATTATGTTCATAAGGTTCCTATTCCCACTCACTTCTCTACTGCTTTTGCTGTTAAAAAAAACCCAAACCAACAAACCACAGCCAGTGACATGAGCTGTTCACCACCTATTCATGGAGTCTCTTTTTGCAAGGGCTTTATGGGAAATGTATGAGGCTCCTTTGGAAGCAGCTGTATACTACACACAGTAAGTATTTAGCTCATGTAGACTGTTACTAGACAGAGCGTGCTTGACTAGTTAGGCATTACTTTAGCAGAGAGAGAATGTTTTAGGAGAAACCAGGTGTTTTAACACAGAAGTCATTCCCAGGATATATAAATCAGAATATAGAATCAGCTGTCTTCATCCACAACTTGACAGCTTCTCCAAATAGACTGCTATAGAGGCACTTACCCTGTGACTCATGAAGGAAAATACAGCCTCTTCAGTCTAGGATGCAGTGTAAATCATCAGAGTACAACTGCCCACTAATGGCACTTGTTCTGCTCCTTGCACCCTAATTCCATGCTCTGATTGTTTCACAAGCCATCTCCAAGAAGCTCACGGTGGTGTCAGGCAGGAACAAGACCCAGGTTTGCTTGTGACACCCAAGTCTTGTTCATGCAGGACAATGAGCTGCCTCAGCACCACATGATTTCTCCCCCCCGCCCCGCCTCTTCCTCATGTCTTGTAAAGTTCAAAGTTTACTCCCAGAGGTTTGTTGCCTACTAGTTGAAAGGGAACTCAAGCTGCCAAAAATTCATTTTGGGAACAACACTCTTTGGGGGGGGCGGGGGGAGAGAAGAGTCTAAGAAGAGTCTATGATAGAGTTTTCATACGATTCCTCTTGGAGGTCAGAGAACATTGAGTAGGTATTCACTATATACAAACTTCAGACAAATTACAGAGTTGTTTTTCTTTGTGCACTGAAACATAAGCCTGGGGGGACCCAAAATTCCTGCATCATCACATTAAAAACTGTGTATTCAATTCAAATTCAAGGACATTTTATACAAACTGACCCTCAAGATGTTCTACATTTCAAATCTCAAGCTACTGTGCAAAGTCTATTCACTGAATTTGTATTATGGAATACTATAAAATGACAGTCAAAAACCATGCAAACTTTGAGTTAAACTTACAGCAATAATAAAAACAGTGGACTTGAGCATTCTCTTAACTCACAGGCTGCTCAAACAAAAGAAACAAAGCCTAAAAAGTCACAAGCTGTACAGAACAATTTGACCTGGATTCTACTTTACATCTTTAATTCAGAACTAAGACTTTACAGGAGTCTACTTAGCCACAGTAAAAAGACATGTGCAATAACTGTCAAAAGTAATTTCAGCTCAAAATTATTTTAATGATAAGTAGATGTTCTTTAATTTCTGTGTCTGTCTTGGAAAAATGAAGGAAACATCTTGTCATAAAGGTATGTTCTTGACAAGCAAAATTTAGCTTTAAGATAAGTGTACAACTTGAAATTAAATTCCTCTCTCCTGAATTTAAAGGAAACACAGTACTTTAAATGTAGTAACAGAAGAGGGGGAAAATGATTATCACTGTCACATAAGAAGAGGTAATGAGCTCATTATGCAAGCTATAATGGAACAACTTAAGGAAAACATTCATAAATATTCTAGCTGCTCACTAACAGAAAGCTAAGGCAATCTAAAGGTCATGCACAGAAAAGCCCCAAGCCACTAAGTTTCTCAGGCTACAAAAACTAATTTTCTCATTGTCTCAGTTTTAAAACTCATTAATATGACAGAGTAAAAGTCTACATTTAGCTGTTCAGTGTTAAAAGACAGATCAGGGATCTGCATATTTTTAAGCCAGTAACCTTCTCACTGTTAAATCTACACAAAGCAGATGGGATAAAAAAATTAGAAGAAAACACTCTAAGAGACCCTGCTGTAACTCCCAGCAAGGTTTATTCAGTACCAGATTCCAGGCAAGCCCCATCACTGCTTTTCCATTCTCCCTTAGGAAGAAGGGCTGCTATTTCACTTCCATTAGTAAAATTAAGCCCCACATGCAGCAATTAAAATTAAAAAAAAAGTGAAAAAAACATGTATTAGCAGAAGTAGGAATACTAGCCTCATCTTTAATAGAAAGACATAAAAAATGTAATAGCAAAGAACCTAAAGACTTAATATCCTGTTAAAACAAGAACTAAGAAAAATAAGGGAGAGGAAAAGGGAGTAAGATAGTCAAATATAAATGATTCTTGAGAGTCTGGAATAAAACCAAATCAAAAGAAATTATATTAACTTGATTTCCAAGCCAAACTGATTTTGAGGTTTCTGGACCAATATAAGTATTTTGATCACAAGAAAGCTGGATTGTAAAGTATACTTCCTTGGTATTCCTGACAAGTGAGGCTCTAGGATGCAATAAAGCAAAAAAGATAGAAAGTTTTGCAATTCCAAGTCACATGTAAGACATCACCAGTTTCAAATGCTTGGCTACACAGCACAAAACTACAGCATCAGCTGCAGAAACTAAACTGCTTATCCCACTGTGATTTCAATGACACCATTTAAGCCTGGAAATTCTACTATAATCTTTAAATCTCTTTGTTTTCCTTCAGTATCTGTAATGTGTCTCTCTCTAATGGCTCTGATATATCAAATGGAACACGAAAATTTGTGTTAAGACCTCAAGTGCAAACCCTGTCTCCAAAGGGGTGCGGCTGCCTGTGCCCAGGACAGCGCTGGGAGTGGGAACAGCTGTGTGCAAAAGAATCAAAAAGCAGGAATTTCCCCCTTTCCCCCTGGGAGCTAGCCAAGCTTGAGATCAGCTTGTCACCTTCCAGAGCAACCCACACTTGCTGCACCCCAACAATCTGTTTAAGTGTCTGCCACCACATTTAAAAGCCTCTTTAAAAAGACAGTATAGATCCCAGCAGAAAATAGAAAACCACACAGCTGGGCAAGTTAGAGCCTTTAAACTCTATGGCAAGGCAATTTAAAAATCTGTGGTTTGGCAACATCCCTTTCCAAGACAACAGCAAAAAGACTTTATATTTAATTTTCACTACTTTGAATCACAGATGTTATCCTGGGAACTATATTAAGAGATTCTCTTTAATCTTTATCTACTGCTGAATCTGAAGAGCGATCTTCAAGACTATCTACAAGAAAACTTAAGTACATTTGCCTTTAATTAAAAACGTGTAACTCCTTTACATACCAACATTTTTATGACAGGTTAGGAGGTTGTTTTCCTTACCTTGCTTTTTGATATAGAATATGCCACATCATCTTTGCTTTGTGGCGTATCGTCCTTCCCTTTGTCAAAACCTTAAAGAAAAAACAGCATTATTGCAAATTATTCAAATTCGTTAACAAAATTTATATGAACTAGCTTTTGAAATAAATTTGCCAATGTGTTTAGCATTAAAAAGTACTAGTAAAACAGATATTCAAATAACACATATATATACACTAATCTGTCTCATCAGTTGAAAACATACCAGTTACTGCCATATATACTCATTTAATACTTGTCACTAAGAGGCAAGAACAGTCCACTGTATTTGGATAATGCTGCACCTAATCCAATAACTTGATGAACTGTAAATATAACGTGCCAACTTTTGCCCTTTATTTTCTCATTCTCCCCCACCCACATACATGCAGGCACAGAGAAGACTATTAAATAAAGCCTACTTTTGTCTGTTAATTTCTGTAGCTTTCTGTAGCTGGATAATTAGTAGGTAGTTAAATACCACCTACAATAAAGCAAATCTGATTTAATTCACACTGAAGGATTCTTTTTGCAAGAAAATGGAATAAGTTTCTTACATTAGCTTTGAATTTATACCTTCTAAAAGACACTGAAGAAACATAACTATAAGTCTTTATATGAAAACAGTTGTCAAAATCCCAGGTGCCTCTTCTGTGAAAAACCCCACACTTTCCCAGCATCCAAAAAGCACAGTAAGTCAGTGTCTGTGTCACAGTGGAAAACAGGGACACAGCTGGTATGTGCTAAAGAACATATACCGAGAACCTGGCACTCTCTCACAGAAAAATCACCTACTGGTTAATGGGACACAACATTTCAGTCGTTGATCCATTTTATTTGAACAGGGTGGTGGCAGCATAAAGCTTTTATAAACAGGAATAAAACAAATTACACAATGCATTTATCCAAGTAAGTCAGCATGCCATCATTTACACACCCTCTGGAAAAGAGACGGATGAGCCCATGAAGTCATGTATGGATTTCAGAAGAGCCCAGGCAGAGAAGCTTGGCAGAGGGTGTCTGTCCAAGAGCTGTGCCCATGAGAGGGCACAGCCCCAGCAGGACAGTGCACCCATGGACATCACACCAGACATGGCACCAGCAGGCAATGTTGCACCCATGGACACTGCCAGAACTTTGGAGCATCCCTGTGGGCATGGTCCCAACTTGGAAACAGAAATCAGTAGGTACTCTGATCCCTGAAATGACAAGACTTACCAGGGAAACTCCTTGATTTCACACTCTTCGGGGGACTGTGTGGATGTGAGGGGAAACTCTGAGCTTTGAAAGAATTTTTAACTTTCTGTAACTTCTGTTGGGAAGTTTGTTCATGGTAGAAAATCTTTTTTTTTCGTTATTATTATTATCTTCAGCCTTCCACAACTTCCTAGAGGCTTTATGACAGAACTGATTCATTTATCACAATTACACATCCCGGGAAGATTCACGGAGTTAAAGGGGAATTAGGTTGATCTCCATGTTACATGAGAAATCTTGATTTTGGTCTGGTAATTGGTTTTTTATATTTATTTAAATTATTTAAATACTTCTACTTTATTACCTTGTGCAGGTATTCCTTTTTAAGACCAGAATTTTAGAAATTATGTACTGCAGCATGTCATTTTATGTTCACAGAAAGGAAGCCCTACATGCTTTTACAAACAACTTTTACACGTCTTCACAGAAGCCCCACCTAGGCACATTAAATCCTTAATTTTTAAATTCTTCCAACACACCTGCCATAGATTTGTTCAGCTAATGAAAACCTATAATGCAGAAGACCACTTGACAACAGGGAAGGGGAATCTTGATGGGTTGTCCAGAAGATTTGTAGTATTAGGGAATCCACAAAAAAATCCAGACACCAGAAGCCACATTTCCTACATTATACCAAATGCAAAAACACACTTTTCTACAGCACTAGTTATCAAGCATGAAACAAAACAAAGGTTGCTTAAAGCCTCAGAGGCTACACTTGCCTTAGTTCACGGAGAAGTTACTGCATTCAATGCCAGACTTAGGCAGTCAAACACACAACAGAACCACGGCAGAGGCTTTCTCCTCATCCAGTGCCCAAAAAGATATTCCCCAAAAGGAATCAAACCCCACTGAAAATGCAATGCAGTGCAGGCATTTTATAGTTACTTTCTCTTTTTTGTTTATTTAATGGCACATACAGAAGCCTTAGTGAGGGGGAATCAGCAAGCAAGTACTAAGTCAGGATTGTTCTCACAGAACAGAAGCTATAATTCCAAGCTTGGTTTCTAAAGCACAACAGTTTTAAGGACTTTACATATCCTTATCCAACAGACATATATTTTTTATTTTCACAAACAATCTTTGCATCGGTATCACCGAGAAGAAATGAAACCTAAAAGAACTATACTATCCCAGAGTACTGGACACAAAGACCAAAGTTCAGGGGCATTTCCATGAATTTCACCTCCTCGCTTTCAGTACCCTGAGGTGGAGAGATGTGCATGCCAGCTGACTGATGAATTTATCCACCACACGGACTGTTCCCCTCCTCACCCACAGCTCAGAAAAGGGCTCTCTCAGAGGTTCATTAGCAAAGCCGAGTCAGGGTGCTGCACCTCCTGGCACACCTTGCACTGCCCCATCTGAGCCTGTGAGGAAACCCAGTCATCCAGCTTTGCATTCCCCACCATCCTAGCGGTAACATCCCTCTGTGTGGAGGGATAAGCTCACAATACAGACAGCTGTCCGGAGCAGAGACTGCCAAAGCACAAGAGGCTAGAAGCAGGGTGTAATAAACAGAAAGCATTTTAAGTTTTTCAGTATTTATCAGCAGTGGTTTTGGGCTTCATATTTTAGCTTACTTGTTCTTTCCCATCTTATAACTCAATCAGTAGTAGCTCTTTAACAAAATAACCTGAGTCCACAATTCACAATGTACAAGTTCAGGTGTTGAAGACAGTCCCTTCCAGTAATTTCCTCTTTATTGAATCCTTTGAATTTATGTATCATTTTCTATCTACAATCCTGAAAGCAATCTTTAGAGTTGGGAGCACCGGCACTGTACCCTCTAAAGCAGTTCTGAGCATCAGCGATTGTGTTCAAAGCAACATGACATCTTAACAGAGCTTCTCCCAGAGTGACCTTCCTTATCTTATCAGCACAGGTGCCATGGGCTCTGAAAGCTGATCCCAATGCCAGTGCAGTCAGCCTCAGTTCATGGTATGACCTCAGAAGCCAAGGGAAACTGTCCATTCGTGCATTCCTACTGTGAGCACTCAGCATGCTCTTCTAAAACTTGCACGTGAAAATCTACATTAAAACTCATTAGGAGCTTTCAGAGAGATAAGAGCCTTACAGAGGAGCCAGAACCCTTGCATACAAGTGGCCAATGGAATGAAATCAAACAGTGCTGCTTTAGAGATAGAGACAGATTGTGTAGTCAATACATTAAAAAAGAAGTCTTCAAAACACTGTTGTTGACTAAAAAACAAGGCTATATACACTGCAAAATCAAAGACTATTTAGGATAAAGACTGTGGCAGGGTAGTTTCCAAAAAAATTGTCAAGGCAATAGATTACAATTTTCAAGCATAACATACTTTTTCACGTTGCATTCACAATCTGTCCCTTCAGTCAATTTTGAAGGAAAGGAAAAACCAAAACCAACCACATAACTCTTAGATCTCAAATACTGGTTTTGTGCCTCTCAATAAATGCCATCTGCAATTATGATACATGAGAAAAATACATCAGAAAATAAGCATGTTGCTTTTTCATGTCAGATCTATTTCATCCATAAAAGAAGTAATTACTATCCACTGGAGGCTCTTTTTCAAACTTACAGTAAAAAAGCAATGCAATGCATGAAAAGATCACAAATAGAAATCCAAGCAATAATATAACTGACTTCCAAGTGAAAAGAAAGGAACAGTCTGATTTGATTACTAGCATGCATGTGCAGTTTTGAGGAACAAATAATTGAGCTGGAAAATGCTTCTGGAAGAACTATGAGCTGTACTTAGTGAGAATTCTAAATACTGGAGCTATATAATAAACATATGAAAAAAAAGGAGAAATCTTTTTAAAGAACTGAACACAGGGAACCATAGTCTTTTTTAACTGACTGGCTTTCAAAAGCTTATTGACAACCAGATTTAAGAGTACCACCCCATATTAATTAATTCAGATTCAACCATGGACTTTGAAAGCAAAGTAATCAGAAAAGTAAGCAAAGTCCTTTTATGCATTTTTTAACAGTAGTGTTTTCTTTTGTAAGCACCATATAAAACAAAAAAACCCAAATACCAAAGACTGTCATCACTGTAACTATACACGAGTATATTTAAAACAGACAATTATTCTTTGCTTAAACCAACCTGAAAAAGTATATAAAGAATACTCATTAAGCATGTTAGGAATGTTGAAATTCTTCAGAGATATATAGAAGATTCCAAAAGAGAAAGCGTTTTTAAAGTTTATGTACACACTTGATTATTTTCATTAAAAACTACTTTCCATCTTTTCTGCATTTTAAGCAGTCGTTCATTTTCTGCTTATGAACAGTGATCAGCTTTAATTGCAGAATTCTGTACAGAAAGGAAGCAAATACAAAATGAGACCCTTTTTATTGTATTTCACTAATTACCAGATTACACCTATTTATTTCAAAGGTAGGAAGCACCTGTCTAGTCGCCAACCTCATGTTTTCAAGCTTTGAGATCTTTTACTTCATAAGCAGCTTAAATAAAACTCACTGTTAGATTCTTGGTAGAAGGCTAATCATTTCCTGAAACAGAGTGAAAGGAAACATTCCAGGAAAAAATAAGTTTAATAAAACATGGTGTCTGCAACTTCCCCCATGCTCTGCACCCAACTCTGCTCCAGAGCTTCAGAACCAGGGCTTACAAATTCAGTGAGCCATGCTGCAGGAGGCACGCAATAGAAAGTAAGAACTATTTTATTCCCCCCCTTTGTTCCCCCCCCAACATCCTGGCCCTGTGGGACTACACAATAAAGTGCATCTCTGCGCATGCACAAGACAAATCACACATCCAGAGCAATTCTGGAAAGAATGCACGATTTGTACTATGTCCCCCTTCAGGAATGGGTGACCTTGTAACACATTTTCAAGCACCGAGGCTTTCTGAAATAAACTTCTGAAATTCAGGCACCTACATCAGAAGCACACATTACGAACAATGACCTGCAATGATCTACAAATTCATTTCAATATTCCAGTACTGATTTTCAGGAAACAACAAATCAGAGCAAAGGGAGATTAAAGCCCTTTCAGGGCTTGTAAGTCCTCAAAATCTTGCGCTACAGAGTTTAGCAAGGCTATGTCTTTAGCCCTCATTTTCTATCTTGTCATTTTATGTCAAACCGTTGGTGACCAGCCTGCAGATTTTCCAGTAGTTACAGCTAAATGAAAGCCTTTTGCAGTACCTTACAATTTTAAAGCAGATCCATTATGTGTGTGTGGTGGAGGGTGGGGGGGGCAGTGGAAAGTACAAGAGAGGAAGGCATTTATAAACCACATCACAGAACCTCAGTCCTAAAAGCCCAAACAACCAAAACAAACATTCCAGCCAGTCTCAAATACTTCAATGCATTTTAAAGTGAGATTTGTGGCAGTGTAAAAGCTAACTTAGTCGTTTCCCTGTCTGCAAATCCTGCCACTACAAAGAGCTGTTATCTAAATGCACACAAGCAATACTCTGATTTCTACTGACATCTAGTACATTACTTTCATTTAAGTGTGAAAATTTGAGGTGGAAATTATATTCGCTTCTGCACATTTTAAGAAATGCAGAAAAACGCAGAAAAGACCAAAACAAACCTGGTAAAGCAGGAGAGAGCTCGTTATATCCACCAAACGAAGCATTCCGGACGAGCTTTCGGCCATCAGCTCTTGGAGAAAACACAGATGAAATCCCAGCACATGAAGAAAACCTACGTCGCACTGGACCTTCTTCCTTCATGAGTTAAGGTGTTTGTGTAAGGATTATGTTCTCTCTGAAAGCTGGTTAGCATAAGCTGCTTCGAGCAAGAGTGTTGCAGTAGCAGCCTTTTACCTCACATTCTGATGAGTAAGATACAAAAGAGGAAAAAAAAAAAAAAGAAACAAACGAAGGGCGCACATGAAAAATGCAGTGAAGAGACAGAGGCTGCCAAATCAGCAGCAAGCCAAGCAACACTATACTCCTCTCATCAAAGCCCTTAGGATGCTTAAAGTGAAATGGCTTTGCTTCAGCTCCTTTTTTCTGGGAAACAAACTACACCTCATTTTTTACCCCTCAGTTTTTGTTCTACTCATATCTAAGCACACAAAAATGGTATTTATGTTTTAAGGATTTTTTAAATCGAGTTCCTGTTAGTCTTTCAAATCTCAAATTTATACTACACAAAAGACAACTCATGAGCTATGTAGCTTCCCTGTTTAATATGGTGCTAAGCTACAGGAATCTGAAAAGAGAGTCAATCGTTTGCATTATGCAGCCAAGTTGAACTTTCCTGTTCAGGCACTCACCTAACTAGTTTTTGTCAAGTGACTTCCATGGCCTCTACATCTGCATTTCTTATTTTTCTTTAAAAGGTGAAGGAATTGCTTTTCCTTCTGAAAACTCTCCCATATTTTTATACACAAACCAGCCTGACTTATGGAAGAGCTGCCCTAAATAATCTCAGCAAAAAAGGGCTTTTTATTATTAATGCCCCAAATATCTTATTCAATGAATAAAGCATTTAAATGGGCCTGCTTAAATTTTTAGCATCATAAAGATTCCAGTAAACTGTGTTTCAAGACCAGAAATCTGCTGATCCAAACTCCTCCTGCTGGCAGCGACCAGAATAAAGTCAAATAATCTCTCCCTAACCACCTTCATCCGCTGCTTGTGACATCAGCAGCCTCTTTGCTGCAATGACTAGTGTGCACAGCCGCCCTCATGCAAACGTGGAACTTCCTTCCCATTCGGTGTTTCTCTGCTGGTCCCATTTTCCCCATCAAACCTTACTTCTGACAAAACAGGTTTTGAAACGTTCCCTACTGAAAAACAAGACAATAGGAAACCAAGAATTGCCTTGAAAATAAGAATGTGAGTTCTTACCTTACTCCATACTAGAGGTCTCCTTTTCTTCACAAGTGAATCACATGCCATAAATTAAATCAATCGTAGTGCGAATGTGATTAACCCTCAAAAAATACTATTTACTCTACGTTCTTATACAAAGAAGTATAGTTAACTTCCCAATGTATGACAAGGTAAAAAGATGTTCCAGAAAAAAACAAAGATGAGGCATGGATAGCCATCAATAGAAATCATTACATGCTATATGAAAAACATGATTCACTTAAGCACAGGGAATAGGAAAAACTGGATAAGCATCATGTATTCAGGCCTGTCTTCATTTATCCAGTCCTGTGTATCACACTTCTTCAGCTGAAACAGTCCTTGTCCAGATGTCCCAGAAGGAACAGAAAAAGCAGCTAAAAAACCAAAGGACTGGAGTGGCAGAGAGACGAGGAGGAAATGCAAGGAGGGAGAACACTACCTGTTCTGTTTCGTTTCTATTTAGGTTTTTGCTTATTTATTTTTCTTTGGTTTTTTGTTTGTTTTGTTTTAATAAACGCAGCTCCATATCACGCCTCCAAATTGATCTTAGCTACAAAATAGAGCAAATACCTTGGTCTAAATCTATTCAGAATATGCATTTTCTTCTTTTCTAATTAAAATCAAGAGAAAGCTACAGTAGAACTCCCCTTCCACACAGCAGGAACTGTATCCTCTCATTACAGATCTACCTTGCCCAGTTCATGGGGCTATAATCTCCTCTTTCAGAGCCAGGGCTGTGACCCTGCCCAGAACACTCTGCTGACACTGGTACCCCTGTTTCCATGTCTCTCCTACTGGAATGGCTGGGTCACACAGACTAAAGGGAGGGGAGGCTCCTCCATCAGACACCTGCACACCACTTGGTCTGCATCTGCCTCCAGCTGCTGGGCCATCTGCCAGCCCACCAGCCTGTTTCACAACTGGGCCTTCTCTGCCACCTTATGGTCACGTTACCAAGAAGTGGGTGTATTTCCAGGGGTTTCAGGAAGCAACATAATCCTGAGGGCCTTTCCCTCACTTCTCTCCGTGCCCTCTCAGGTCCCCTGACACTGCTCAGGTAGCCAAACTGTAAACATGAACAGATTAAAATACCTCTTTCTCCTTCCTATGCCCTTTTCTGCATTTAGAACTGAAACTGCACTCTTTGGGTAGATAAAATTAGGAATTTCAATATGGATAATGTTACATTTCCCCTTTCTGAGGTTCTCTCCAGTCAAAGACGCTGTTATCCAGGTATTTGAAACACCTGCTTTGACTCAACAGCAACACAAAGAGAGGCAAGCTCTGAGCCTTTTACCAAAATATGATTCTGTCTCAACACTACAACAGAGAAGGAAAAGAAAAAACATAATTTAAGCTTCCTCCTTCATTTCCTCACCCCTTCCCCCACCAAAGACCAAAAAATCCCATAAATAATTTTTTTCCTTCTCTCCTTCCCGAAAATAAATTCAGACAGAATAGGTCCATCTACTGATGAAATCAGACTTTTTGAACTCAGACTAATGTCCCCGATAGCCTTTTATCCCTCTGATATTAGTCTTGAGTGCTTTAAAAATTGATATACTTGGAAAATGCACTCTCATACACACACAGCTTAGAAGTTTACACAGTTTCAGATACTCACAAATAGAACTACAGCCAAGTCCAACCGGCTAAGTCAGACGTGGCAGAAATGCCTGCATAAACAGGGAAGTATCTGCACTTTAGCTTAAAGGCATCAGGTGCATGACAGTGTATCTGATCATGAATGCATAAGTTTTTCCATAACAAAAGTTTAAGTCACAATAGCAGGCACTAGACTAAGTATGCCACTGAAACAA